>BMAW01131525.1:116755-128879 GCA_019974015.1 Nephila pilipes
ATTTTATACAATTTACATGCAATTTACATTTTATACAATTTACATGCAATTTACATTTTATACAATTTACAATTACATGCAATTTACATTTTATATAATTTACATAAATGATCATATGTAAATTGCAAGTCCGTGAAGAGAAAATCGTGAATAACCCAACGTCACATGCCAATTGGAAGACTTGGAATTTCGGCAGATTTAACCTACATTCGTCCCATCAATCGGTTTTGAACAACAGAAATATGCTTAAAGTTGTTTTATTGCATTTTCCATTTGGACATGGTAGCACCTTATGCTATTTGTTGTCGGTTTTAAGAGGTTTACTGAAGTCTGACTGATTTTCCCCTGAACATGGGTAAAGTTTCCCATTTTCTTGTCATGGGACTTGGGATCTCGACTTATTTAATGTCCGTCAACATAGTGTTTCGGAGATTTCAGATTAGAAAATATTTTTTTCAAAATACGTTGATGAAACAAATAAATGTTATTATGGAAATTTGAAAGAAAAAAGAAATCATCGAGCAGACCGATCCGGGTAATTCGGAGATCCGAGTTAAAACGAGTCCGACTTAACAATGCTCTACTGTATAATGAAAATTTCTGTCTGAAATCATGAAGTTCTCTTCAACAGGCAAGATATTTGCTGTCACCTTTCACAAGGGACACTTATGTAGTGTTGTCACCGAATAGAAAGCTATCAAGCTCTTGTTCCAAAAATTCTTGTTTTTGATTGATTGATTCTTTATTAACGTCACACTTAGAAGCAACACAAAGGCTATTGGCGACGGACCTCGTAATTTTAAACCTCAGTCAAGCTGTAATGGCCGCCCTTAATTATTTAAATCTACAGACATAAGAAAGTTCAATTAAATAGTCAATAAGGTCTCAAATCCAATTGAAAAGACATCAAAAAAGGAGCAACACAGTTCATTAACACAGAATATGTAAAGTCTCTCTTTTTCGAATCCCTCTTAGCTCACTTTAATTCTAGTTTTTAATTAAACAATAAAATCTTAGTTTACCAACTCATTCGCACCGAGTGAGACACTTCTTGAATACTCCAGATTCAAATCCTATTACTCGAACCAGGAGTCACTTCTAGCCAATTTTTTTACAAACAGTTAATTACAATAATTCACTTCAATTAACCTATATGTGTGCCTCCTTCTTCCTTTCGATTATATTTCGAAATTGATTGACAAGAAAATGGGTCGTAAATAGAGAAGGACCGCATGGGTATCCCAGGAGGTCACCCATGTTTACTAAAGACTGTAAGCCCCATAGTACAGAAAAATCACAATGGCACCTCAGGTCATGATGCCCGTACTTACCTAAAGAATGTAAGCCCCAGTGGGAAAAAGACTTACTGTCTGCGACGGCCTAAAATAGGTGAATAATCACTAACACATTATAATAAGAGTATTTAATTAAAATCAATGTTTTTTCTTGAATATTAGCTTACCAAACATCGAAAAACGGCACAAATAAAGATTGACAAAAACAACTTATTTTCCTCGTTTTCTGAAAATAAATTTGATTGATTGATTGTATAATGACGTCGCGTTTAGAAGTAGCACGAAGACTATTGATGACGGAACTCGTAATTTTAAACCTTGGTCAAGTGAAGAGGAGGGTACCTGAGCTAGCTCCACTTTTAGAACTTCCATGGAGGCCTGACAGATTTAACGTACATGAATTCGGTTACACGGAGGGTTATTAGTGGCTTCAGGACTCGGAATCACGACTAAACGAAACAACGCCAGCAGCGAGCTCGGGACCATGACCATTCGCTTATTATGATCACTACAGAAAGCAGAATGTTTAATGTTAAACACTTCAAAGCAAGGCAGTTGAAGATTAACAGCGCGATTATTATAACAGGTATTCGTAGAAATAATCCTTCTACTTTTATAAGTATGAATCGAGTGTCGATTCAACACTATTAGTAATATTTCGTTGGAGAATGCTGAGGCTCATTTTCAATAACTGTGGTCTCGGTAGCTGAGTGGTCATGGTCGTGAGCTCTCTACCAGCATTGTTTCCGTCGAGTAGTCGGCTCGAGTCCTGATGCCATTAAAGATCCGCCGTGCATCGGGGCTGATGCACGTTAAATCTTTCGCGGTTCCAAGTCCTCCCGTTGTAGTGATATGGAAGTTTGAAGAAGGAGGTGCCTCTTTAGTATCGTCACTTGGCAAAGGCTCAAACTTTTGAGGTCTGTCACCAATAGCTCTCGTGTTGCGTCTGAATGCGACGTTAATAAACAATCAATCATTAAGTGTGTATAACTTAGAAATATTAAAAATTAAGCTAAGGTATTTTTAGTGAAATTTTTGCAGCATGCTATTATGTTAATTGGATGAAAAAAATATTCGTTGTGCACCACATGTGGCCCGTGAGCTTGACATGCGTGCCTTAGTGCTCTTAAACAGGCTTACGGTAAAGCAGCCACTCCAGTAAAATGAAAATTCAACGGGCGCCAACCCACCAAACAGCTTTCATTGAATCACCAAAATAAATTCACTTAAATGTTACAAAGTCCAACGGACATAAAACAGAAGAAAATTCCTCACGCAGGTGGACAATTAACTCAGAAAAAAAATTGCATGTTCTGAATATTAGGTTGTTGCAAATGAAATGTCCGGAATGAAGAACGAAAGAAAATAGAGGGGAAATTAAAATCCATAATACTTTATCAATTAATATAGTCATCAGAAGCATCGATATAATGCTGCCAAAATGTGTTCAACGCCGTTATGCCATGTTCGTAGAAATCCGTCTCGCTAGACTCAATAATGTCTCCAACCGTCTAAATGAGGTATGTGTCGTTGCCAAAGCATTTCTTCGACAAATAACTCAAATGCCGAAAAAAATGGTAATCGGTTCGAGATTAGTCGTGTGAGTATGCAGGTTGAAGAAGACTCGAAAATGTGCTGAATGATTGCAGCCACGACATAAGGCCTGGCGTTATTTTGAAGCAAGAGAACCCCATGTCTACTGACCAATACAGGTTGCTGACGTCACAATTTTTCATTTATAAGGCACATGTCAACACAATATCAATTCGGATTGATACTGTGCGGATGTGGATTGATTTTGTATGACCATGTGGAAATAAAGGAGTAGTGAATAATGCTAGCGGCAGACAACTAGATAGTAAATAATTCCTTCTTCGGATACAATAGTGGTTTCTGAATTCTATTAGGAGCATTGTGCTCTCCCAACCATTGGTGAAACGTGTCCGGTTGCTGTAGGGGATCCACCTTTCATCCACCGTTACAATTCGTTGGAGAAACCTGGCTCCCCGACATCTGAGTGAGTAGACAGAGTACACAGCAGAATACTGTTTTTCTTTTGTTGATATCAATGAGTGAATGAGGCATCCATTTGTCGAGAAAAACGAAGTGCTGGGAAACAGTTGAATAATGGATATGAAGTTTGTCGGTCATCTTACGTACAGTTTGGAGAGAATCTGTTTCGAGTGACCGAATTAAGGCCTTTAATTCGGTCACCTCCATAGCTGCAGGTAGATGGCTACGAGGATCGTTTTCAAGCCCCATATCTCCGCTGTGGGATTTGCCAAACCAAAGGCGAGAGATTTTTTCGTTCACTATTCCTCCGCCGAACGTTTGATTGATCTTTGTGACGGCATCTGCAGTCGTGAGGCCCAATTTAATCTCGTACAAGTAGAGTAACCTTATTTACTTGACTTCCATGATTAACTTGTTCGCGGTGGATTCCGCCTGCACCGGATATTTTGCCTCTGGTTGCATTACGCACTTGTGTCGTTTTCATCCGACCTACCCAATTTGCATATACCTGAGCTTGAGCTCAGTCGCCGCCACCTAAAGTAGGGCTTCGCGTAATGTCCATTTAATTTGTAATAACCTAATAAAACAACAAAAAAAGAACATTTTCATCCTCAAGACAAAAAAAAAAAAATTAACAAGTATTTTAAATCAAAAGTCCACATGGTCAAAGAAAATAGCCCACATAAAGCTAGCGTGAAAAAATCTATTAATATTTATAAATTAAATACTAAATAGTAGAAACGTAAAGAAAAAAAAATCTTTGTTTATAAAAAAAACTCTAAATATCTAAAGTAAAAGACAACCATAAAATGACTATAAGGTAAAAAGAAATGTAGTAAGTAAAAAATAATGAAAAATAAATGGAAAGTAAGAATAATTAAGATATATATAAATAAATAAAAAGTAAAAATAAATAGTCATAAAAGCCACAATTCACAATCAGCATTCTACAGATTACTACTTCAGATACATTGGCCGACATAAAAAAAAATGTAGCACCATGAGGATTTGACCGCATAAATACGCAAATTTCGAAAAATATTCATCTGAAAAAGTTATGTAAATGATTTGAAATGCAAATTGATCACATGATCAAAGCGTGGGGTAAATGGGTAGGAAACTATAGAAATGTCACTAATTTCTGTCGCCGAGGGAATCCAGAATTTCTAAAAGCTCTACTTTCCAGGAAATACTTGTGGAGTAAGAGATACCAATACGATGGCACCGAAGGTAGGTATGGCAATCAGACGATTTTAAGGAGGAGGGGGGGGAGGTCAAATTGTAGACTTATGTACAGCTGGTTCATCTAACCGCCGTATAGCTGCTAAAACCCACGGAGATTTGTTCACTGTGCATAAGAGGAGTGGCTATTAAATAACGAGACTGACTATGCTACAGAAGAAGTACGCATGCTCTAAATGCCAGCGACGGACAGCTGTTTAGTGTGAAGTCTTCGCTTTCGAATGCAGTGCAGATATGCGAGGCAATGGCAGAGAAGTTTTTTCAGCATGTCCAATTGCTTCTTTGGCCTATAAGGTCTCCGGACCTTTCACCACTCGAGCATATCTGAGACATGATTAGCCATCATTAGTTTGATCTGTCCCAACCTCAATAGAAGCACGAACTACGGAGTATGGTTGAGAGCTTATGTGCTTCCATTTTCCAGGGTACTATCTGTACACTAACTGAACCTGTACATACATAGATCTGTACATCGCTGCTTACATTACCGCTAGAGCTACTATTACTTCCTACTTATCTCCTTGTATTTTTATCGTTGTATTAAAATTATTTTCTTGTAAATAAAATCACTTATTTACATATGTATGCATCAATTTTCATCACATTCAACCCACTTTTTGATAGTGTTGCATTTTCTACGTCAAGCAGTATATTTAATCGTGCTGACAATATCTGACTGAAAAATCGTATGAAAACTCTTCTGAGTCAACATAACAGGAATATTTCTTTTCCAGATATCTATCAAATTCGAGTGAGTAGCTGGATAGGAGCGTTGTAATAGAATAATTGGTAAAATAGCCAGACAAAAATAGAGCAATCATTTTCATTTCTGTATCATTAAAATAAAAAGCAGATGGACCCATATTATTTTCAGCTGAGTACTGAGAAAAAGGGGAACATTATTTGTAATGAGTGAAAATGTATGTTCCAGCATCACGAGCTTACTTTCGGTAATCCATTTAACTATATTTTCCTTTGAATTTCTCTGAGACTTTTATAATAATTATAAGAAAAAAAAGGATAGGACAGTCAGGTTTTTTTTTTATTTATGATCTGATCTAAAATTTGATACAAGCTACAGTGACCAGTGGCTCAGATTATAAATTTAAGCCCTAGTTGAGACGAATTCTGATAACTGATATAAAATCTGATAGTAAAATAATTAAATGTGTTACGAATAAAAGATCATGTTAAGTTAGTAATTATTTTACTATTAACACATACTCCTCAATTTTATTTCAATATTAATATACTGCTTCTTGATAATATTCTAGATCAACAATTACTTTGATAAAATACATATTTTGTTACGCGAATAGCTTTAGATGTGTATTAGGTCTTTAAATTATTATACATCACTTTGTCGTTGACAAAGGACACTAGAGTTAGAAATATAACGGACCTTATTACCTCCAAGAGAAAGAGAGAGACCATAGCTCTGTCTACCCAGCTAATACACGAGTAATGAATTAAAAAATATCTTAGGAATTATTCATATGTTCTTAAATATTTAAACAAAAGTAGAAAAATTTCACAACCATTCAACATCATATTTTACCAAGTTCTTATTTTATTTTCCAACAACAAAATCTCTCTCTCTCTCTCTCTCTCTCTCTAACACACACACACACACACCTATTTGTTATCATTCCAAAAAAATTAAATTTTACAAAAACAAAGATAATAGTATAAACAAAGATGCAATATTACTCTTTTCTCAGTAGCTTAATTACGATGCAGGTACAATATGAAAAAATAAGTAAAAAACTTGTGAGTATAAAAACAAGTTTCACACTAAACATTGGCTCAAAAAATTAGTTACAGAATAAGCCATCAGTACCTTTAAATATAAAAATAATATTAAAAGTTTTCCACATTTGCTGTTGTTAAATACATGAGAAATTTAATACTGATGAAACTGTATTACTATTACTAAATAAAAATGAAATTTAGCTATTACAGAGATGCAACAGTGAAACAAAAATTATTATTAAAATTATTTTATCCGATTCTGCACTTCAGTACACTGCAATTAAAGGTATTTTGCTTATGTAATTCGCTGGAGTTCATTTGCATTATTAATTGTATTATAATTTAATCTGTGTTGATAACTTTTATTTCTACTATAGCTTGTGCTTGGGAGTGTGCCTTATTTTGAATTTTAGACTTACTACTTGTAGCTGATGCCGTAGCCGGTTAATAAAAATAGAACAAACCAAACATATATAATTCACTGTCTTAACGTTCCCTATAAATATTCAGTTCAATATTTAAATAGAATAAATCACAAAGTATTCAGAGATATTACGGAATTTAATATAATATAACCCTATCTTGACATCTTGGAATGCACCGATTATTTGACTGATAATTTCTATTTTAAGTTGCAAATGTTGTGCAATGGAAACAAAAGTTTAGCGCGTAATATATTGAAAGAATATTTTTAAATACTTTAACATCCGAAAATATTCATAAGCTGAATGGGGAAAGAGGACGTAATGTTATGTGAGATGAAAATTAAAGCTGAGAAAAAGAAAGGGGAAGAAAAAAAAAAAGATTGAGAACTATATTTCTAGCATTTTATCTACTTCATTTTTATTAAAATAACTGTTCAAAAACTTTATTTTATTTTTTTTTTAATTTCAGAAAGTTTGAAAAATATTTATTTTGTTAACAAAGATTATTTTTGTATAATTAAAGAAAAAAGTGCATCTCTCTAAGGAAGAAAATATTCTGAAATATTTTCAATATTTGTAGCATTTTATCCCAACAAATAAATTAATCAATGTGTTACTTGTTAACTGATATAAAAATATGAAAGTTCAACAACATACAAAATAATTTTTTTATGCTCTTAGCTTTTTAAGATAAAAAATATAAGATGTATTTATAAGTAAATGACTATGAGACATATATTAGGTTTCAATTATTACATTAATATTGTAATTTTTGATGTTTTGAAATAAATGCACTGATAGATCATTATATTAAAATTCTAACAGTTTTTTTTAAATGTTTTTATTAAATAATAAATGATGTATTAAAATTGATATCGATGCAGAAATTATTTGAAATTAGAGAATTTTGAATTTTGACCTTTTACAATACGAGAAATGAGAATACAACATAAATTATTGTTTAAAAAAAAAAATTAAAAGTATTAATCTCTATATTTAATTATTCTCTTTCTTTGATAGGATGCTTTCTCTCTCTCTCTCTCTCTCTTTCAAGTTAGAAATTCTAAGCTGGATTAGAAGCACTGTTCGTATTCTTTAGCTTCGCAATGAAATTGTGTTTTACTTTACCAATAGATGGCGCCATGATTCCATGAAATTTCAATGAATATTACTTGTTATTAAAAGTGCTAATATTCAAATAGGGTTTTCTGTTAAATAACTTTTATTTCGTAATTATTTAAAGAGTTAATTTCCAACTGAACTGATAAAATTAAATTTAGAAAATTAATTGCTAAAAAACTAAATAAAATCTTATGATCATAGTTTTGCGCTTCATTTAAAAATATTATTTCTACGTGTTACTTTTTTTTTTGCTAATATGTTGTTTACTTTTATTAAAATAATCGACTGTGAATATATATAAATATATATGTATATGTGTGTGTAACTGTTTGATAGTAAATAAGTTTAGTAGTAACTGGATAAAACAGTAAATAAGTTTAATTTATTTTAGTTTCGCCTGTCCTTTAATTTATTCCTAATCGCTTAAAATAAAATGCATACCAAAAAATTGGAGCTCTTTTGATTAGTAAATCGAGTTTATTTTAGCCGAACACAATTTTGAAGCTAGCTTGAAATTATTTGTGAACTTAACAATTCATTTTCTAAATGCGGGGAGTGTTTGAAATTTGTTTCAGATAGTTTACTTAATAAATTCTGACTTCCTTAAATTTAAAAAACTTTGACTTGAAAGGGAACCCGATGTTATAAAGCATTTGAATCGTTCTTGGCTGAAAGAAAATAGCTCTCAGAAATATATAAGTGTGGTGTATGAATCCATTACTTCTTACTAGAAATTTGCAACTTAATTGGAAATCACCTTTAAACGAGACTGTATTCATCATCAAATACAGGAAACCAAGTAACAGTCAAATAATGTGTTGCTTCTGGTGATTCTGCTCCAAAGGCAAAGACGGCCAAAAAAGTTATGCAGAGAATTTTTCGGGTTGCAAAAGACTCATACTCGAGCAAATTCTGGAAAAAGAAAAATTAATCTTTAGAAAATACTACAGTGAGTTTCTCTACTCCCATTTCCCTTTCTTAACTGAAGGCTATGGATAATCTAACAACACTATCATGAAAGCAAATGAGCAATTTTCACACTGACTCGAACCGAGTTTTGATTTTAAATAGCCTTTTAAGAAATCGGCCATTGTGTAAAATGTTTACATGTAACTTTTATCTTTTATATGACTTTGCAGAGCAACATCCTGTTTTTATTCACATCTGCATTGACGGTTCTAAGTCATCGAATCATTTTGCTAAATCATTTTTAATCGAGAATTTATTTCATAATTTTCAACTTCATCCTTCATGTTTTGTTTTAACAGCGAAGATTTCCGCCATTCATAAACGTATTGGACAGTTTGCCAAGTCGACATGATAAGAAATCTATTTTATTTACAGATTTCATAAGGGTATTGCAATCTTTAAATTACCAGAAGCATTCCTCTCACTCATTGACTCATATATTAAAAAAAAATTCATGAACTAAAATCTGAAAACATTAAGTTGATTTTTTGTTGGATACAACCCCATGTGGGTATCAAGGGAAATAAGACAGTGGATAGTGCAGCTAAATCTGAATCCGGTACAAATCTCGAACCATTCCATGTTGTGCTATCATTAAACACATTAAATCAGAAATTCATGACCACCGGTAAGATCAATGGAATGTGGAAATAAAAAATGAACTGAATCATATAGAACCCATCATTTCTCATTGGAATTAATTTCCATGAAGGCATGACGTTATTTTAACACATCTACACATCGGACACACAAAATTGACGCATAGATACAATTTTCTGGGAGGAACTCCCTCTATGTATAATCATTGTGCTAGTGATCTGACAGTGAGACATATCTTGGCTGAATGCTCTCAGCTTCTTAAATTTATTCGTTTTGAAAAATTTTTAAATCTTATACACTATCTATAATTGAATTGGTTGGGGAAAATCACCAATCACACAAGTATTTTTAATTTCCAACATGACATTGGTTTTTATTTGGTTTTATTAACGTCGCACTAGAAGCAACACGAGGGCTATTGGCGACGTACCTCGTAATTTTGAACCTCGGTCAAGTGACGAGGACGACACCTATGACTTTGGTTTTACTGTATACATATAATTTTACTAACCTCATGTTACTCTCTACTTCAAGGCTGAATTTTAAATTGTTTTGACAGTTAAAGGGGTAAAATCTTCACCTTGAATTTGGCTCAATATGTCTTACGAGAACTGAATTCCATAAATTTATACAACCAGCCAACCTTAGAGGATGGACTTCTTCTTCAACAGTGGCCGCGGTAGCCTAGTGGTCATGGTGGCTGGCGGTTTTCGTTTGTCGTGGGTTCGAATCTAGAGGCCACTAAAGACCTGACGTGGAACCGGGACTGATGCATGTTAAATTTGTGGAGGACTCAAAATTTTCCCATTGGCGTTGTGGGGAAGTTAGGAGACGGGGTGCAAGCTCAGGCCCTTGACTTGCCCTTGTCACTAGACCGAGGCTCAAAATTAGGAAGTCCGTCGTCAATAGCCCTCGTATTGCTTCTAATGTGACGTTAAAAAACCAGTCAATCTATCTTCTTCAATGAATTTTACAACAGTGAGTTAATTCCCAACATGGGTACTTTTGGGACCGGCCTGGTATATTGGATCCATTTTTGCAATTTTTCCTCAGAATTGCTCTCATAACGTCATCCAAGAATATCGTGCACCCTGAAGCTATACATATAGTTTCGTAGTCACTATTTTTACATGGGTTACTCGCGAAACTTCCCACAACAACCATCTGAAGTTTTTGACTTTATATTTAAGTTTCCAACTTTTTCCAACCAAATGAAACATAGTTAGGTAAATTAAGTAAACTTTAGAAGCGGAATGGATAGATGTAATCAAGACGAGTAAAAGCAACAGAGAATTGAATTGAGGGTTTGTAACAGGAAGAGTGCTCGTGTGAAGTCACGAGAGATTTTATGATTCTACGTGATTTGTAGAAACAAGGACCCGACGCTATCTGATCGATTTACTATTGGGAAGAATTCCTCATTTCGTATTCGGGTAAAAGTAATCATTGGTATATTATAGAAGTTGTTAGTACTCATGGAAAGGGAGTTGGGACTGATTGAGAGAATTCCCCTTATTACAGAATTAATAAACTCTATTTTGAAACATAACTGACTAGAAGCTGAACTGTTGCCTTGTGACTTTTTTATTAACTCTATCTGTGCTTGAATTTAAGCTGCAGTTTATATTTGTGATTAGAAAAGCATTTAAATTGGCAGACAAGTTAGTAATTAAGATTACATCACAACTGATCTGATTTGACATATATCCTTACAATGCATTCCCACGATAGGTATTATAAGTTAGCATCGAATACCTTGAAATCAAGTTCAAGTGTGGGTTATTAAACAGGTTTTTTTGTGCCATTTCTGTAAAATTATGATGATATTTGAGCTATAATTTCTTGAAGGTTCCAATAATTATTTCAAATAAGTTGTTACGAACAAAAGAAAGATTGCTTAACCCCCTTCTGTCGGGGGGGGGATTACTCCTTGCTTGTACGTGCGTGTTAAACCCATTTGGTTCGTATTTATGTTAAGTCATAACAAATATTTTACGTAGTTATTTCATTTATTTTTGGGTTTAATAACAAAGATGACACATTTTATGTCTTTTATTACCCCTCCTTACGGAAATTGGAGACATAACCGATTGAAAACCAAGGAATGAGGGAAATATTTTTTTATCATATAGCATCCATCGAGTATTGTTTAAAAGTAGACCAACCAAAAACACTATCCTTATTTTCAATTTTTTCTAAACATATTAGTGATCATGGGTCGATTAGATCTCCAATTCATTTCTTTCTTTTTTTTTCTTTTTCTAGAAAATATTTATTCTACAAGCTAATGAAAAAGCTATAAATTTTTTAAATTATCCGTTTGAGTAATATTTGAAAAGTACTTAATTATTGAATCCCATGGGAGCTATCATGAAATAAATTATTGAAATGGATCCGTTTGATCTTTTCAGTGTAGGAAGAGAGATTAAGTTACGTATTTCAATCTATACAGATGAAAGTATTTAGTTCTAGTAAAACAAAAAAAATCCGACCTTAAATTTTTTTTTTTTTTAAATACACTCTTAAGGTAACTGGGGCACTAAAATCCTTCAGATTTTGCATCTTTTTTTTTATTTTACTGTTGGTAAATATACGATTCTCCGCTGATTCCGTAGACTATATATTATTTAGGAGAATTATTTAGCACTATGTATTATATATATTTAGGAGAATTATTTAGCACTATGTATTATATATATTTAGGAG
>BMAW01131525.1:128889-160774 GCA_019974015.1 Nephila pilipes
TAGGAGAATTATTTAGCACTATGTATTATATATATTTAGGAGAATTATTTAGCACTATGTATTATATATATTTAGGAGAATTTGATGAAGGAAATGCGCGTACGAAAACTGGATTTTAAAGCTAGAAACACACGTTCCACGCCATAGAGAAAAATATATCAGCAGTTGCTTTTTTTCTCAAAACAGGTTTTTTTTTTTTAGAAATCTGGTATATTTTCTTCAAAATTTACTTTATCCATAGTACTGACATTTCCTACGTTATGAAATGAGGTTATTTCCTATACAGTGACTTGTAATTTTTTTTCTAATAAATACTTACACACATTTTTGTGCATTCGCAAAATATTTTAAAACTATATTTGTTTAAAAATTATAGGAAATTTAAATAAAAAAAAAAAAAATGGAAAATTAAAATAATTTTTTAAATTTTTTTTTGTTATAATTATGTTCAATTTATATATAAAGCTATGTTTGTACTCTGAAAATTTCAAAATTATAAATGCAGTAGATTTTTTTGGCAAGATATTTAATAAGATGCTAAAGAAGACAAGATTTTAAAGGTATATTGATTTATTGATTATTTATCAATGAGTCGTGCTGAGAGGCAACACGAATACTACTGGCGACGGATAACACAATTTTGAGCCTCGAGCAAGCAACAAGGATAACACCCTGAGCTGGTATATATATAACACATCAATCAATAACTCCCGAGACTAACATTGAAAACATTTTTTTTGCAAATTTTTTTTTTTTATTCATCAACATAACACCTTTTGTTAATCACCTTTTAGGGTTATAAAATGTTTCCAACGTTTTCCAAAATTTTTTTTTTTTTTTTTTCCAAAATTTTTTCTTTCTTCCCCCCCCCCTTTTTTTTCGCAAGAAATCTTTTTTGTTGCGAGTAAATAGCGATAAACAGCTTTCTGAATCATCGACTCGTTGCTGTTTTTGTTCCATCGAAAGCAATCGCGGCACCCACTTGGAAAAAACCTTTTTCATGCTCAATTTTTCATGAAGGATAGTAAATACACTTCCATATGATATCTGTGTCATCTCAGCAATCTCACGGAGCTTCACTTTACGATCTTTCATTATAATTTTTGTCACTTCACTCACATTTTCCGGTGTAACGGCTTCCACAGGTCTACCCGAGCGTTCCGCGTCATTTGTGTCGGTACGACCCCGTTTAAACTCGGCAAACCACCGACAAATCGTTGCTTTTGATGGACAAGAGTCCGGGTAACATTTTTCAATCCATTGTTTCGCTTGCACGGTGTTTTTACCCATTAAAAAACAATGTTTTATCAGAACACGAAACTCGGTTTTTTCCATTTTTTAAACAAACTACAAAACGACTTTACTCCAACCTCGATAACTCAGCTGTTTCTGGTCCGATCGACTTAAAATTTTGACACGTTTCAAGCAAAGGTTCGTACTCTAGAAAGACCTGGTTACTGGTTTACTACGAGCGCCATCTCTGGGTTAGTCTCGGGAGTTATTGATTGATGTGTTATATACATATCCAAGTTTCCACACCACTACAAACAGGGGGACTTGGGACTTCGACATATTTGACGTGTATCATCCCCACTGCTCGTCGTCTCAAGAGGCATCAGGGCTCGAACTCACTACTCGACGAAAAGCCAGCCGCAAATCCGCGACCATGACTACTAGAATACCACGGCTACGTACATAAAGGTAGTGAGTGAGTAAAAGTATTTTAATGGCGCAACAGCGTATGGAGTTATGCTGCGTCAAATAAGGTAAAAGTGTGATCTAGACGTGAGAAAAAATTGTAAAGACAAGCGAGTGAGTGATAGCACTTTAATGACGCAATAGCCAGATGTGGCCATACTGCGCCAAAATAAGTTTATGCTGTTATCTAGACGTTTGAAAAAATTTGAAAGACGAGTGAATAGGTGATTGTATTTCAATGGCGCAAGAGCCAGATGTGGTCCAGCCACACCAAGCAAAGTAAAGCTGTGATTTAGACGTTTGAAAAAGTGAAAATATATATAAATTGGTGGACAAGGAGGGTCGAAAATGGAGAAAGATCGCTAGGATATCCCGGGGATGCGTCACTCATGTTTACCAAAAACAATAAACCCCATGGGAAAGAAAAACATTACTAGAGTGCCTCTGGGTTGTGATGCTCTCACTTAGCCCCTGAGGTCCTTCAACCTGGAGGATCAGTCCCCTGATATAATCCCTCAGGGGAAAGGTTCCCAGCTATACCCCCAAACACTGGGTATCCATTTTAGTCGCCTCTTGCGATTTGCATGGACTACAAAGGGGACTATTCTTTCGCACACGGTCACCCCACCGGTGATACTTAAAAGTAAGTAAGCAACTTGCAAATGTAAATACAGTTATTGATTGTTAATTGACATTCATCATTATTTATGCTTCATATATATATATATATATATATATATATTTATTTATTTATTTATAAACTGATGCAAAAATATACAGATGTCTGAATGTTAAAATATGAATTCGATATCTTTTAATTTAAATGAGTGAGGGTTATCTAAACTTAACATAAAATAAACTAAATTTTTTTTGTTGAAGGAGTCCTGTTATCTCGAACTTCAAATGAGTTGTTTATTAGACACCCAAATGAATCTAGTCTACCATATTTTGCTAACTATTTCGTCGTTTAGAGATACATTATCAAGACATCTCGCATGGTTCTTAAGTAAAAAATCCATTTATCTCTATTTGCAGTGTCTAAAGATATCTCCTCAGGCGTTAAACGAGCTTTTCTTCCCAAGAAATCAACACAAGAGTCACCTAAATCAAAACTATAATCACAAATCCTCAGGGGAAAGAGCAGGAATAGACTTGAAAACTACATGTTTACAGACTAAAAACGAGTTTAGAACACATATCCAGGCGAAAAAAAGTACTAAGTTCTAAACTTGCATTTACCACCCACGTGCCTGGCATTACTTTAATGGTGAAGCTGAAAGTTCAAATGGACTCGTACTCCCAAACAAGAAGAGACATTAAACTGTTAACGGATTGTTTGAAACGGTGTTATCATCGAGAGACACAACAAAAGCTTGAGAAATACTCGGACCATGACGTGCTCTTCAAAAAAGTAAAAATTACACTCAAAGATCCACTCGAAGAGACATTGATAGATTAAGCAATTGTCTACTCAGAGTGAAAGGAAGTGAAGAAAACAGTAAGAAATAAGTTCGTCAACATTGTGTTTTTTTTACTTAAAACTCGACTGATTTTCAAAATTGAAATACTGTAACCGTAAATTTAATTACTGTCTGCGTGTTTTGCCCACCAGATTGATTTCTTTCGTGACAAGAAAATGTGATCTTAACTAGATAGTACTTGTCTCACAAGCAGGTAAAGAAAGCGTTTGTGGTATACAAAACCACATTAAAAAGCAGATTTTTTTAAAGAGCAAATAGAGCAAAGCATATCGTGTTCCCTTGTTTTTACGCCATTTTGAGGGGGAGGGTCTTGTATTACAGTACTCTAAACAACCAAGCTAAAAGGGATTATCCCTCTGGTTAATTATTAAGGCATTTTAACTTTTGTCGTCGTTGTTGAAAAGCGCCGCCATATACTCCCCCTCTTATATCATCGCGATGATACGAGATGGGACATACTGAACGATATATTTTGAGGTCGTTTTTCCATTACTGTTAGTGAAAAACTTCGGCTCTCTGTTATATTGAGTATCCTTAGAAAAGATTCTTTGGAAGTCATCGATTGTCTCTAGTTGAAATGGTGGGTTTATTTGACGCATGCGTTGCTGCCGGTTTATCATAAGTCGTGATTTATGAGTGGGTATTTTAGTTAAACATACTGAAGCAAGTTTGCGATGAGGGCATATGCGACCAGTAGCTCTTGGCTGAGCTGTAATCTAGTGTTCCAAGTCCTGGGTTAGCACTTCAGCAGCTGGTGTTTTCCCCCCGCATCTCTGGGGGAGGGTTTTCCTACTCCCTGTAAAACTAAAGTGTTAAATAATTCGAGATAAAAACCAACGTTTTTATATGGTGGTAAAGTTTATTAAAAAAAGTTATTTAAATATTAGTTAAAACTTGTCGCAAAGTCTAAATATTGCATTGTTAGGCGAGTAAGAACGATTCCCAAAGTTTCAGAGCTCTAGGTTGATGGGAAGTTGGTTAAATTAACGATCGAAAATTTGATGACACACTGATACACACACACACACCAAATGAAATACATAAAAACGTTGTAAAAATGTGCATCTCTTTTACATTTACTGTATTACAGTCTTTACAACATCGTTTCCATTTTAAGAATTCTGGTTTAAAAAATTTTATCAATGACAAATGGCTCTTAGAATCAAAATAAATTATGTGCCCATAAGTATATTATAAACTTACGAGGCAAAATTTATATTTATTTAACAAATTAACAAAGATGTGTTAAGTCTAGAAAGGTTAACACTTACACATACTCAAACTAAGAACTAAATAATTTTTTATTTAACTAAATAATTTTTAAAAACTCTCAGCTGGAGAGGCACAATAACAATAATAATAATTCTGAATTTGAGGTGTGGCAGCAGTAATCGGAGGGTGATATAAGGTGTTTCGAAACTCATAGGCAAAAATTTAAAAGGTGATAGAAAATATCTAAACAAGCAAATAATAATACTCAATTTGAGGTGTGGCAGCAGTAATCGGAGGGTTATATAGGGTGTTTTGAAACTCATGGGCAAAAATTTAAGAGGTGATAGGAAATATCTTAAGCAATTTTAAGCGGAAAACCAGCGTGAACCGCTAGAACCGGCACTGTCTTATGAAAGAACGAAGCACCACTTGCTGATATCAGAACGATCTTCCACTCATTGTAGAATATCCTCTTCAATTTGTGACGTCCACACACTTTTGTCACGCCCAATATCATGCATGCCAGTGACAAAGAATCCTATTTCACACAGATGCCGATGCAATAGTTCCAACATTTTTCAGTCTGACACGTGTCTTCTCGGGAAACCGCTGCCTGTACAGTCTTTCGACTTCCAGAGCATTCCCATTCGCAAGACTATGTATAAAGTGCATGTCCATCTTTTCCGGATTACTGTATGTCACCATGAAATTCACGGTAGAAATGACGATGTATAAGAAAACTCAAGCTTTATGCTTTCAATGACAGCGCTGTCTTGAGGTTCACCGCACTTGCTCATATTCATTGTATGATGAATATTACTTGTTTAGATGTTTCCTATTATCCTTTAAATTTTTGCCCATGAGTTTCGAAACACCCTGTATGATGACGAGTTCGTGGCCGGAGTTCTTCGAGCTCTGATGCCCCTAAAATCCCGCCGTGTAGAGGAGCTGGTTCAAGTTAAATCTGTGGAAGCTCCAAGTCCTCCCATTCGTATGGTATGGAAGTTTGGAAAAGGAGTTGCCAACTCCGGTTTTGTCCTCGTCATTTGATCAAAGTCTAGAATTACGAGGCCCGTCGCCAATAGTCCTCGTGTTGCTTCTAAAGGCGACTTGAAGTAATAAAAATACGAGGGTAGTTTCATATTCTATGAAGTCCATGATTACGATTCCTTTCGCATTTTAAAAAACTGTCGCGATATATCTTTTCTGATCATCTTCTTTGGAGCAAATTTATCAAAAGCAGCCCAATGTTCTTATTTTTACTCTGTTTTCGGTGTATAATGATACCTCCAGGTCTCACTGATGGTGAGAACTTTTCTCAAAATCATGACAATTCGTTGCGACACCTATTAAAACTGACCTATGGAACAATGTCACATTTGTTTTGGCACCGTTTAACAAATGACAGCACAAAATATTAACTCTAACTTGCCTTAGTAACGCCACCTGTCGTTAAACATATATAATTTTTTAACTATCCTCTTTAAATGGGATAAAAATGCCAGTGGCAACTAACTTAATTCATCAGGCCGAAAACTTGATTAAAAGTAACTCGAAAGTTTAATCTATGTCAATTACAGTAACATATGCGCACTTATATCAACTGCTCAGAGCATAAATCTCAATTTTAAACTCTCCTTATGATGACAGTCCTTCATTATTTAATTATGCTGCCATTTTTCCTTCTAATTGCTCGGTCAGTAATTATTAGACCCCAACTGAAGATGTGCAAGAGCAAGAGATAAAACACTTCATTAATTTTACTAAAGAATAGATAAGGTCCCCTTCTCTCTCGAATCACTCTTAACTCGTCAATTCTAAATTAAGATCTAGTACTTTCACTAGGATTTGCTTTTGTCAAAAAAATTAACTGCGATCCTTTAATATGTAACGTAGTGATCCCTGAATGCGTAGAATGAAGTAGTAAACAAGGGATCACACAGCTTAAGAGACGATAATTTTATATTTTACAAATTGAATTTTAATATTATGGTTAGCCGTTTCCGCCTAGATTCTTTTTACACAATGCTAACACATCTAATTACATAGCACCGAGGCAAAACGCATATATCTACACAGCACGTCTAAACACTTATAGTTGAAAAAAACTCCAATATCTCAGTATTCTATGTAGTTCGATTAAGTTCTCAATTCGCAAGCGAAGGCAATCGCCTCCCACTTATAGCTGCAACGCTCTATCGCTCCTCCGCAGGAAATCCTCCTCCTCTTTTTTTCTTCACCCTTTTTAAGACCTCGGGTAGGTCTGTCCCCCGCCTTCTTTTTGAGTTATTTTCCTTTTTTCAAAGAACAACCCAATCAAAGAGAAACTCCGTTTTGTCCCCTGCAACACTATTCGCTCAGGTCGGACAAAGTCAGTCTTCCCCACGTGCAAGTCGGTGTCGGCCGTCACACAGCTAGGCCATAAATTCCCAATATATCCATGACATGGATCGACAATACCTCACAAAGAGGATTCAATTTTGCCGCACCTGATTTTGTTCTTTATTGCCTTTAAGCTATATATTTTTAATGAATCGGAAGCTGGGAACAAAACGGGGTTCAAAACAAGTCTGTGGAGGGGTTATTTATAGCCTACGCTACAAATACAACTTACAAATATTTATTAGCCTGACATTATCTTTTATCTTGCTTCACTTTCCTTTCAATTCCATTTCATTTATGTATCCCTAGCTCTAATTTTATTCAATACATTTCTTCTCTTCTTGTGGCAGTGGCTGCCTAGTGGTCATGGTCGTGGATTCGCGGCCGTCTTTTTGTGGCGAGTCGTGGTTTCAAGCCTTGATACCACTAAAGACTCACCGTGTAGCCGGGACTGATACGCGCTAAATCTGTCGAGACTCACAAAGTCCTCCTGTAGGCGTGGAAGTTAGGAGAGGAGTGGACAGCTCAGGTGTTGTCCTCGCCACTTGAGCGAGGTTCCAAATTACGATGTCCGTCACCAATAGCTCTCGTATTGTGTTTAGTACAACAATAATAAAAACCAAACTTTTGAATGTTTTACCTGAAAATTATGTCAAACTAATGAAACGAAGTAAGTTGCATCTATAATTATTCGATATTTATTAACAATATGAAATTAAGTATTTGTTGCACTTTGCAAAGATTTAAAAAAATTTTAAATTCCTTTTTAAATCAAATTGTGAATAAAACACACACAGTTATACTTTTTTTTTTCTTATTTTATATCTAAGTAATAAAATACTGCAAATCTGAAGAATTTTATTTAGTTTTTATCCAAAAGGATATTGTTTAAATAAAAAAAAAACTCTCAGAAATTATTAAGTTCAGGTCTCGTCCTCGTGACTTGACCGAAGCTCAAAATTACGAGGTCCGTCATCTATAACCATCGTGTTGCTTGTAGTGCGACATTAATATATATATATATATAACCGATCAATCAATCTTCTTTTCATCTAATTTGCCTAATCTCGTTGGGAAGAAATGTGATTCGATGCAATTCAAATTACTATAAAGCCCCCGAGGTTAATGAAGAGAAAAATTCCGAATAGCCCAACGTCACATCCAATTCTTCACATCCTATTCAACGTCACATCCATCACATCCTTCCAACTTCAATTCTAAGAACATCATTAAAAATAAAGCTATAAGATGCAGCTAGCTGCCAATTTCAAAAATATTTCCATTAATAGCTTCGGGATATGAACTTTAACTCGTTGGAAGAAGATCGATATAACAGAATAAAATCATACTAAATGAAGCAATAAAAATAAGATAGGAAGAGCTTGGAGAATTAATTATTCAAATTCTGCAGCATTCAATTCATGTGTGCCTAGTGCGCTAGCCTTTATTATTATTAATATTAAAATACTCAAAAGATCTTTGTTAGCCATTTAGGGCATGATGCGTTCTCTCAGGTCTGCGGGAAATATTTCTAGCTAGAATATTTCATTTTAATGAAGTGGATTATTTAAATAAGTTCTCGTGTAATCGATTATGACCGACAATAATTCATCATTAACTTGATTATTAATGATTTTTATAAGTGTCTTTGTAATAACCTCGATGAAACAAATTATTATGATTTTCTTAAATTTAAGAAAATTAAATCAAAAAGTTACTTTTTTAATGTTTGTTGAACGGGGTCTGGATAAAATCAACCTAAGAATTGGGGAAATTTTTTTTAATTAAATTGAATGCTCTTGAAAAGAACTTGGGGGAAAAAATCCTAAAAATAGTTAAAAGCGACCTAAAAATAATAATATACGTGAAGTACTCGTATTAAGAAACCTTAACAACTCCAGATAAATACGAGTATATTATTTCTTTTCAGCATTATAATAGATTTAAATATCCAAAGAGTTTCACAAATGCCGTTGGTAAGTTTAGTTTAGTTTTTTATTAACGTCGCACTAGAAGCAACACGAGGGCTATTGGCGACGGACCTCGTAATTTTGAACCACGGTCAAGTGACGAGGACGACACCTGAGCTGGCACCCCCCTCTCCTAACATCCACACCACGCCAACGGGAGGACTTTGGGCCCCGAACAGATTTAACGTGCATCAGCCCCGGCTACACGGCGGGTCTTTGGTGGCCAAGAATCGAACCCGCGACTGAACGAAAACCGCCAGCCGCTATCCACGACCTTGACCACTAGGCTACCGCGGCACCCATGCCGTTGGTAAATGAGAGGAGCTCTCAATTACGTTGAGGCTGATTTCGTGACTTTGTTGACTTATAATTTTAAAATAATGGCAAAATAACTTTAATAAAAGCCTTTGAAAATTCAAAAATTAATCGAAAATTGCCCTGATTTTTTTTTCTTTTTCTTTTTTTGAAAAAAATGCCATTTTGAGAAAAAAATGTTATAAAATAAAAAAGAAAGATTAAAATGTCTCTAAAATTAAATTAATGTGATCTAAATATATTATATTAAAAAAGGAATCGTGATGTGATCGTTTATTTATGTCACCCTGAGAAGCAACACGATTGCTATTGGCGCTGGACCTCTTAATTTTGAAACTTGGTCAAAAGACGAAGACGTCACCTGAGCTGGCACCTGCCTTTCCAAACTGCCGCACCGTGCCAATGGGAAATGAGAGAATATATACCTTAAAGTTTTAATTATTACTGAGAAATAACACCACAAAAATATATAGGAAAAATTTATTCTATTAACTGGTCTTTATGTACATAATGTTGTAAATATATTGCAATTAATATTGAGTTGTTTGGTTTCATGAAGCTATAGATTGAGATAACCAGCGTGTCACAAAGTTTTAAATATTACTAACGAGTTTAGTTTAGTTTTTATTAACGTCGCACTAGAAGCAACACGAGGGCTATTGGCGACGGACTTCGTAATTTTGAACCACGGTCAAGTGACGAGGACGACACCTGAGTTGGCACCCCCCTCTCCTAACATCCACACCACGCCAACGGGAGGACTTTGGGCCCCGAACAGATTTAACGTGCATCAGCCCCGGCTACACGGCGGGTCTTTGGTGGCCAAGGATCGAACCCGCGACTGAACGAAAACCGCCAGCCGCTATCCACGACCTTGACCACTAGGCTACCGCGGCCCCAAAATATTACTAACGAATCGAGATAGAAACAATATTTTTATTTATTATTCTTAAGACTTTCCTACATATAGTCACCATCCAGAGTTATATATTTTTCCCAGCGTTTCTTGATCTTTCGAAGACCTTCACTGCAGAGCTCAGGAGATAGAACTCTTGTCTTCTCCATTGCGAGGGTTACTTCAATCTACGGCTTTCTAAAATCGAACAAATCATTATTAATAGCTGTAATTTACAACATTATATACATAAGGATTAGTTAATACGCAGTTATGGCCGCGGTAGCCTAGAGGTCATGGCCGCGGACTCAAGGCCGGTAGCTTTCATCGAGTCGTGGGTTCGAGCCTTGATGCCACTAAAGACCCACCGTGTAGCCGGGGGTGATGCACTTTAAATCTGTCGAGTCCTCAAGTTGGAGAGCGGGTTCTAGTTCAGGTGTCGTCCGCGTCACTTGACCGAGGCTCAGAACAAAGAAACCTCTCCTCCAGTAGCTCTCGTGTTGCTTCTGGTGCGACATTAATGAAACCAATCTAGTTAATACGCGGAGTAAATTTTATCCAGATATCTCGTTTATTTCTTAGTAATAATTAAAACTTTACAATACCCCCCTCCCCCTCGATTGTCAGAGATTATTTAAACTTGGTTGCAATGGCAAAATATAAGTAAAAAAAAAAATCTTGTGCTTCTATTAAAAAAGTCTCGCGCTAATATCTCATCCACCATCGTATGTGACGCTGCATTTTTTGTTGTAACATTAAAGAAAAAAAAAGTTTAAGAGACCCGAAATGGACTATTTAATAATGGAAATGAATATTTAAGCTTTAATCCTAAGCTCATTTCTTATCTCTCTGTTAACTTGCCCTCTTCAGTAATCTTTTAACTCGCAAATTTGCACGCACTTTTGACAAACGCATCTGTTATCCAATCTAATTCAAGGATGAATTGTCAAGTGATGGATTTTTTTTTAATGCATGTTTGTGTCAAGTAATCTTGAAGTGTATAAAATTAGATATTAAGATCTCCTTCTAGTTTTTCGTTTTTTTGCGCTTTTCATATTTCTATTGCATTTTTCATCCGATTCGTATCTCTTAAAATATCTTATGTGGCTTTGAATGTGGAAATGAATTTTTTTTCTTTAGTTTGTTGTTTTAAAAATTATCTCTTAATGTGACTTTGGATCCAGTATGCTATATTCCAGTAGCGCTGAAGATTATTGCATAAATGTGGGGCGTAGCCCAAAGGAAATAATTTAGACGAAGGGTGTTAATAATAATAAATACCACTATTAATAATAATAATAAATACCACTAATAATAATAATAATAATAAATACCACCACCACTAATAATAATAATATATACCACCACTAATAATAATAATAATAATAATAATAATAATAATAATAATAATAATAATAATAATAATAAGTAAATAATAATAAAGGTAGTAAATACTACTAATAATTATAATAAGCAAATAATAATAAGTAAATAATAGTAAAGGTAATAAATAATAATAATAAGTAAATAATAATAATAAGTAAATAATAATAATAATAATAATAATAATAATAATAATAATAATAATAATAATAAGTAATAATAAAGGTAATAAATAACAATAATAATAATAAATGTAATCAGTAATAATAATATTTTTAAGATAGTAAATAATAATAATAATAATATTTAATATAATAAATAATAGTAATAATAATATTTTTAAGATAGTAAATAATAATAATAATATTTAATATAATAAATAATAATAATAATATTTAATATAATAAATAATAATAATAATAATAATTTTTAAGAAACGCCTACGACAAGGAAATAGGAGATTTTTTTAAATGCAAAAGTTTAAGCAATTCTCACTTTTTTAAATTAAAAGCAGTAGAGGTCATATTTTAACACTGAGATATCTGTATACTTATGTATCTGTTTATGTAAAGAAATCATATTTATATACATAAATAATTATATATGAGCAATTAATAATCAATAGCTATATTTACATTAGTAAGTCCTGTACTTACATTTAAGTACACTTCTTACTTAAAATTCACTACATTTATAACTTTAAAGCATTGCTTAAATACTTATAAACTTAACATTCTATGAACTGGATATATAATTATAACTTCGACATTTAAATTTAATAAAATTAAAACATGTTAGATTTTATGATTTAAATTTCTTTTCCCTTCAGGAGTTTACCATCTTTAGGTAGGTACGAGCATAATTACTCCGTAGTGAGCACCCTAGTGATCTTTTTCTTTCTTATGGGATTAACTGTCATTGGTAAACACAGGTGACGCACCTCCGGAATAACCTAGCGATCCTTCTCTATTTTCGACACACCCCTTCCTGTCAATATTTTTTTTTTTTTTACTTTCTCTAATTTTTGAAGCGTCTAGATTCCAGTTACACCTTGTTTAGCCCAGCATGACCACATCTGCCTCTTGCGCCATAAGCACTCCATCATTATTCATTCACTCAAATTCCCCTTAATTTTGAGTAAAATATTGTGCAATACCAAAAATTTTTGAGTGTTTATTGAAAAAAAAGACGTTTACAGAATAGGAAATCATCTCATTTTATAATATGGGATCAGTACTATAAATAAAAAGTAGATTTTGAGGAAAGTGTACCAGAATCCCTCTCATTTAAAAATTCAAAAAGAAAAAAAAAAAAAAAAAAAAAAAGCAAATACAGATATTTTTCTCAATCGAGTGGTACGTTTTCTTACAATGTTACATTTCAATTTTTAGGTGTTGTATTAGTTAAATTCTCATCAAAATTGCATCCATTGAATCGGCAAATCTCACTCGCGCTCTCTATTTTTTTAACAGCAAAATAAAAAAATACAAAATTTGAAGCTGTTAAATCACAATTACCTTATATATAACTACAATATTTACTTTATATACTGTCAATTATTTTATTTTATTCTTTGTTGTACATAATCTTATAAGATTTTTCAATTAATAATGTAAAAGTCTAATTAATTATATATAATTTTTTTTTATATTATGAATACAAAAAGTTGCATTTAATGCAACAAGTAACCGAAAATGTATAAATGTATTTTTTAAAATATTGTTGTTAGACTTCAATGCAGAAATAATTATAACTGGCTTTCTGATTTAAAAAAAATATTATATCTAAATACAACAACAAAAATTTCTAAATTTTGAAGAATTTAAAAGTTATGATTTTTGACCAGCAGTATCGCTCGCCTTTTTGTAAATATTCCTGTTTCATATATACCATATAATTTTGAAAGTTACTATTGTTGGTTTCTCCGTTTAAATCCATAAGAAAACTTCTAGATATATTTGTGGGTGTCTGGACTCCGAACATACTCCCTTCCCTAGAAACTCTTTTGATGACAACTTTGAAGGTAACTATTGTTAATTTTTTCAAGTAAAAGTGTAAAATTTTCTAAATATATTTAGGGATGTCTGGTCTCTGAATATTTCTTTAGAAACTTTGTTGATGGCAAATTTGAAGGTAATTATTGTTTATTTTTACGAATAAAAATGTAAAATTTTCTAGAAATATTTAGGGATGTCTAGACTCTGAACGTCTAGAAGAAACTCTATTGATAACAATTTTAAGGATAACTTAGGGTGGTTTCTTAGAGTAAAAGTATCTAAAATTTTCTAGAAATATTTAGGAATGTCTAGACTCCGAACATCCCTTCAGAAACTCTATTGTTAGCAACTGTAACGGAAACTATTGTTAATTTTTTCGAATAAGAATGTTAAATTTTCTGGAAATACTTAGGGCTGTTTGGATTCCCAACATCTTTTTAGTAGCTATATTGACGATCAGGCAGCGTAAGTGAAATTAAAAGCTAACCAAACACTTTTTAACTTTCCATGTTTGAATTTAGTAACAATATGAAGCAGAAATATATCTCTGACCTAGACATAAACAGATGCAGTAAACCTTCGATCCGTCATTTGCATGACCTTCAGAACAGTTTGACTGAAAACAGAGTTAAACTTAACATTTTACTTCAAAGATGCCTTTGCCTGATGATAAAGGACAGGAGTTCAGAAACTTTGTTTAGATAGAAGAAAAAAGTCTCAATATGTATATAAATTCGTGTGATGTTATAACACATTTACCTGTGTTTATTACATACATTTTGTTTCCCTTAAAATTTAGAAATATTCAATAGATTTTCACTTTCATTTATGGCATTAATCATCCATTTGTAACAAAATACAGAAAACAAAATAGGGAATAGACTGGAAGCATTAAAAATAGATAGACTCAAACAGAAATTATAGTATTGCCTTAAAATATATTACATTCTGTACGTTACTGTTGTCAGAATGTTGGTAAAATTAATATTGTGTAGAACATTTTTCTGTTGGAAAAGGTATTCGGAATTTTGATCTGTTCTGAAGACGGACTAAATGTCTGTTTTATGAATTTTTATATTCTGCGATTGGAAAAATTCTGAATATATGCTATATTTTTACTTGGGTGAAAACGAGTTAAGTAAAACTACCTAGCCAGTTCCGGAAGCGGCTATTCAAAGATTTCAAGCTCCTTTCTTATCAGTATTCTAAGCATTTCCCGATATTTCCCAGGCCTGTGGAACCATTTCTCTGCTTTCGATCAGTCAAACCAGACGATTCTGTCAATCCATCAGACACTAAGGAAAGAAAGAGTCAATACCACAGTGAAACGTCATAGTTCATGTAACCAAAAATCGCATTGGGGGCCTTCCTTAAATTAACACAACGCACGAGTAATTTATCATTTCAACATAATGGGGTGTCTTGAACCTTTATCATTGAAAAAAAATACCATACCAGGGATCACAGACTGAACGAACCCCTTGAACTCCCAATAATTGCAATCTTATTCGTCAGAGACCCAATCGTACAATGCATACGAATAAAAAAAAGATAAATCTCATAAAATGCCACGAATAGCGGTCTCACACAATACCGAGAGCGCCATCTATTGTTTTCAATCGTCCCATTGATCGTTCCAGCCGAGTAAGCAACCTGAATGGTCAGCCCTGCTTTCATTGAGATGCCTCGTACAAAGAAAGTATGCGATAACAGCGCATACAGAGACGACCATCCACGACAATTGCACTTTTTGTTACGGCAATTGCCTAACCCTTTCCGGCCCAAGCTCAAACTGGAATACGAAAGAAATAACACGCAAAAGGATTGGGCCTCAAGGAGTCGAAGTTTGGAAATGAACCCATTTTTTTGGTGGGGCCAGGTGTGAAGATTCAGGTTAATACTTAAGCAAGCAGTGTGGAATGTGTACTACAAACGTCAATAGCCATGACAGGCATTCGAAAAAAGTGCTTTGTTTGTACCTTAGACCAGTGGTATTCAACCTTTTACACTTTGGGGAGCCCTTTGAGCTTACCATTTTCTTGAAGGAACCCTTTGATCCAAGAGCAGACAAAATAAGATATTAAAACTTTATTCTACTCAAATTTACAAAAATATTATTGCATTCTACTTTATCACAATAGAAACGTCTTAATAAGATAATGAACGGTAAGGTAAGGGTAATTTTTTTTTCTAAAATATATTCTATTAATAATGAACTACAGCAACTATACTTCAAATTACAACAAATTAAAAAAAAAATTAATGACATGGCTGTGATTGTTTTTTATTGCCAAATATTTTTACGTCATGAATAATTGTAGAAATCTGCAACCTTATGTCTTCTTCAGCATCCAATCTGTTTCTGTATTTTGTTTTTGTCGCAGCGTACATAGAGAAAGATTTTTCGCATACATGGGTTGAAACCAATGACATTAGATGTTTCACAGCTCTTTTGGCAATTTCAGAATATTCTTTTCTAATGTCAATCCGAATATTCATACTATCAACTTGACTAAATTTTAGTTCCAACTAAGTATCGGTTGACATATCAATTTGAGATACATCGACTGAGCCAAAGAATGTAGACTAATATGTGTTCTAATGTGTCTCGATTAATATATTTGAAGCACGTCACTTTTAGAAAATGTCAGCTTTTATTTTATCTACAAAATATTTATTTTTATTTATTTTTACAAGCAAACTATTTTTAAGAATTCGATCTTTTAAAAATTAAAATTTTACTTAAATTTTGGCGCTTTGATTAAGTAAATAGTGATCACTTGCGGAACCCTTGTCAAAGCTCGAAGAAACCCAGGAGGAAGACCTCTGCCCTTGAAGAACAAGATACTATCTCCCCTTCCCCACCTTCCCCGATTTTCGGGTAATTATTGCGATAGTACATGTTTTTCATGCTCTTTGCTCTGTGGTATACTTCTACAACCTTTAGCATGAATTAATGCTAAATTTAAAAAATAATGAATTAATTTTTGTAAAAAGATTTTATACCCCCAAAATTGGGAAGCATTCATTATTAAGATATTAAAAATGTCATGACAACAAGTAATTGAAACAATGTGTTAATATAAATGGATAATTTATAATCATCGTTTAAAAATAGCTCAGTTGAAAAAGAGTGATAGATGTTAGTGAAACTGAAAAAAAATTCGATAAAAAAGAGAAAAATAGAAGAGTTGTTAAGTATTACTAGCTCCTACACAGTAAAAACGATAAAGAATAAAATAGGGGGGGGGGGAATTTTACGGCTAAAGTACAGATATTTTTTTAAACAGAAAATGAACACACACACACACATACAAAAGTATTTTCTGCAACAAAATACTCCATGCATTTAGTTTATAGATTAATAAGAAATACAGACTTTATTAGAAAGTAGTACATCCTAATAAGGAACACCCACCGGACCAGACATTTTATCCTTTAAATATAGAGGTCCCTTAATAAGAGGTAAATACATATACTATTCAAAGGGACCGGGACCAACAGAAACGTCCCTTAAATGGAGATGTCCCTTACAAGAGGTTCTACTGCATATGCTCTGAATAAACAGTAGTACCTTCCTATAAGGGACACCCACTGTTGCAGACATTTTATCCCTTAAATAGAGAGGTCTCTTAATAAGAGGTAAATACATACATTATTCAAAGGGCCCGAGACCAACTGAATCGAACCCTTAAATAGAGGTGTCTCTCACAAGATGTACTACTGCATATAGATTTATTTAGTTCGATTCAGGTTGCTTCTTAGCTCAGTATATACCAGGGAAGAACTTCACCGTTTTGATTTAAGGTCAAAATTTGAGATGATACCTCATTATTACAAATGCATTATTCGAGTATCTTAAATGTTTAATACTCAAATGTACCCCTGAAGTCTAGTACGGCTTAAAAACAGTACGCGAAAAGCTCTAAAATGAAATGTCGAAAGTCACGTCAACGATTGATCCAAACAAAAGACATATCTTAAAGTGCCATGCACTTTGGAATAATAAATCAATAGAGCATAGTAGTTAACTTTTTTAAAACAAAAATAGCTAGTTTCGAAATATGAACTAGTACCAGAGGGTAGATTGGTATTAGTCTCGAACGTTATTTTCGAATTTAGAAAGCTATTAACATCTCATTTATTTTACTCATTCAAAGAAATCTTATGTAGAGGTACATTGAACCTTTAGACGTGATCGAAATACAAACTGAAAGAAAACTAATTCAGAACAATGGCAGTTTGCAAATCTAGACAAAGTTACATAATTCTTAGACTATCGAGTCCCTGAACTCAAGAATCATAGACATTAAATTTAAAATTACCGGTTTTACTCTTGAGTTCATAAGGAATTAAATATTAATATTATAATCAATTACTAATCTGAGAAATTATGGGGCCATATAGACAGAAAGAGTAATTTTGTTGCTCAAGAATAGGAATGACAAAGGAAACCTACCACCTGCATAAAGCTTAATAAAATAGTTCATGAATTCCCAATTTCCAACCGAAGAGACGGCAGAAAAAGACAAACACAATTTATTAAACTTCTTCACAGATTATGCAAGACCACGCTTTCTCAATTACTGATTGTTCGACACCTTTTACATTTAACTGTAACTAAGTATCACATTTAAACCCATTGGCTAACTAATATTTTCCTCCTAGGTCGACCTTATATTTACAATTTAATTTTAATAAAATAAGTGTTAAGAAAATTAGAAGAAATAGAGTGAGTGAGTATTTGTTAACTTCGTACTGAGAAGCAACGCGAGATCTATTGTCGACGGACCTCGTAATTCTGAACCTCGGTCAAGTAACGAGGACGACACCTCTCTCACCACGTCAACTGAAGGCTTGGAATATCAACCAACGTGCAGACGACAGATTTAACGTGCATCAGTTCAGCTACACAGCGAGTCTTTAGTGGCAACAGGGCTCGAATCCACGACTCGACGAAAACAACTTCAGCCGCAAGACCGTGACCAAGACCACTTGGCAACCGCAACCATTAATAGAATTAAAAGAGAAAAAAAATATTTAAATTCTTTCTTTGAGAAGTATTTCTTACGATACGCCATTTTTACCATTGTGTAGTCGGAGAAATCACCAAAAACAATTGTAAGTAACTTGCAATCTATTGAGATAAATCGAATGTGTTATCGAATGTCATTTATTGACGTTATCAAATGTCATCTATTGACGGAAATGAGAAAGCACTAACTACAGCTCCTCATTCCGTCTCACGATTCACAACGTAATAATAGGGTTGAAATATGTGGCCGGCTGTGTAAGCCAATGGGTTGATCAAAGAATATCAGTTACTGCAATTCACTCAAATTCTAACATACAAACATCTACCAGTTTCTCGTTATTATCTATCCCACCTTCACTTTCAATTCTGTATTGCTGATATATTACTATCCTTAATTCAATTCATTACACTTCTTATTTTCATATAGTCTGCGTAATCACGTTTCATTTCATTGGGAAGGAGTTGAAAATTTAAATATAAAATCAAAAAGTAACCCGATATGTTACTTAAGAGAAGTTTCGCAAATAGCCCTGTTACAATTTTAGAATTTTGCGGACAACTATAGGTTACTGTTGCTGGTGAACTCCTGAAATTTATCAATTTATTTTGACTGAAGTGAATTCTTACAATTTAGTTTCGGAACCGGTGCATTTTAAAGCAACCAACACACACATTTATGGCAGGCACATAACAAAACATTTTGTTTATAGTTATTTTCATTATATGATGTATTGAAAAATAAAAATGGATTTCTGTTGCAAAAATTCTAGTATTCTAATCTGAGTTTTCCTCAGAATAAGGAGCTCAATTAGTGTTGAATCAGCCATTGTATTCATAATTCCTTTCTCCGTGACCATTGTCCACTATATTATGAATGGGGAGATTATATCTATGAGAATAACTTAGATCAATAAAATGATTTTGCTCCAAAGAAGAAAAATGTCTTTCACTGATTTAGTCGTTTAGGACGTTTAAATTTTTTTTTTTTTTTTTTGCATCACCGCCTGAGCGAGAATATCTTTTTAGAGGTCACCACAACTATATATTGATAGCAATCTGTTTTTCTATTTTGAGATGATAGCGATTCTTGGTTGGACAACCAACAAATGTAGTTTGTAATAGGTGTCTCGGAACGAGAGGCTATTGCGGAATAAATATATCCCCACTATTTCAAAACACAGCTTTCACTTTCCAAATTCAGATTTTTGGTGATCAAACTGTATCTTTCACAATTCAGTCACTGTTTTACAAATTAATTTTGACCTTCTACAAATTGAATTTAACTTATTGGTAATTAAATTATTCTACAAACTTGTTTCTTTTTGTCTATCAAGTTCTGGAACTATGATTTGAAAAGATAGTTAAAGAGTGATTCCCTCCAAAAAATTAAGCCTTAGTATGTATATTTAGTCTTTGAAAAATCAATTGTAGATAACTGATTTTTCAATTATCTTCATAAAATCACATGATACATTGTTTTGCTCTTCACATATTTTTTTTAAAAAAAAAATTATGTTCTGCATTAGTTGTACAAAGTGTTCTTATCAATAATCAATTGTAACTGGAAGTCTAAGAATTTCAACTGAATTATAAATTCTAAGTAACTAAAATTAATTTTGTTATCTTCCACTTATACAATAAAAAATAAATTGTTTTAATAAAAGAATACACTTATGTGTTCATTTCTTAATAATTATTCTCAGAGAGAATCCAGAAATTAATGAAGTTTCGAAAACGACCATAAGTAATATTTTACTCCCATAAAGGTAACGTGATTTGAAAAAGAGCGAATTTCTTTCAGAATGTAGAATTTTCTCAGAAATTCTTTCAGAATGTAGAATGAATTTAGTATAGAAAAACGTATTTTTCCCCCCGAAGGTTGAATTTGGTGTGAAAATTTCTTTATATTTAATCACAAATACTACATACGTAATATTTCTAGAAAGTATGTCTGAATTCATAAAAAAAGAATATCACTCCTTGAGAATTAGTGAGATAAGTTTCGTATCAAATAGCTGATATGAGCAGATCGAATTAGTTTTGTGTCTTATGTTTATACTCCAACGACTTAGGTACTTCAAGGTTCTGTGTTATTTTAATGTGTTCAAACAAACTTTAAAAATTAACCACCTGGAAAATCCGATTATAAATTTGAAGAAAACGCCAGGGTTGGAATCCTAAAATTGTAGCAACTGTGACAAAAGTGTGAACAATTTTAATGATTACAAAAGGCCAAATTTTGTAAATATTTTTTTTTTTTTGAAAAATATTCTTAAGAAGGATATTAAACAAAACTTGATACTAAGAAAAATTTACAAGTGGTAATATTATTGAGTTCCAAAATAAAATTAAGATTTTATCTGTATTGTAATAATCCTTTCGTCGTATTATACAGTATTTTACATATATAAGCTGTTTTTTTTTACCAGTTTTTATTTAACTTGCTATGTTTAATGTATGTCTTTCCAATTCAAAATTTATACTCGAATTTTAGACCACTTCTTATCTTTCATTCGTGTTAAAATTTTGCATGTATGTATAACTCCCATGACAATACAATGCTATGGTATGCTCAAGCTGTGATAAAAATGAAGGGAATTTGGGCCTGAGCCTTGCATTTAACAACTTTCAAATGAGTTGAAATTTTACACACAAGTATAGCTCACGCAATTGCTTTTTAATCTTAAATTTCCAGACTAAAAAAAAAAAAAAAAAAAAAAATGTACGTAAATAAATTTTTGAAATCAAGCTTTCATTTAAAGATGGACTAAATTGCTTAAGAATAATTTTTAAATGTAAAATAATATTAATTTGTAAAATCATGGGACATATTATCTTTGATCTCATATATAAGTAAGTAGCTGTTTTACTTAATTTATCAGTAATTACCTAAATATCTTAGTCAAACGCCTCAAGCTCTTATATATGATATATTATATTTTACATAATTTTTTTTAAATCTGTTAGCCTAATAATAAAAGCTTGATTATTATTATTTTTTAATTATATATATTTTTCGTATAGCTGTACATTTCAAAAGCCCCTTCAAACTCAAAAACACAAATTTGTACTATTGATGGTCCCCTTAAGGTCCGAGGGTCAGTGTGTCCAGTCACCCCCTTGCTTGTCAGGTCTGCGTTCCGGAGTGATAAATGAGTTGCTGAGAGAGGGAAATGCCAACGTGGGAAGGTTGAAGCGTATGGGTGGTAACAATCACGATCATCACTGAGAAACTGCATTTTTGTGTCCTGCTAGATTTCCGGTTTCCCGAGAGAGAATTAGCAAGCGTACATCCCCCTCCCCCCTCATCCGGCCACTAGGAAACTGGACCCCTGTCCAGTTGACTAAATGGTCCGTTAAGCCAAGTTTTATGGATTACAGTAAACGCTATTTCACAAGATCGAAAAAAAATTCCCCTTTTTGTGAATGTTTTAAGGGTTATCCTTTATATTTAATGTTCCTAAACGTTTAATTGTTGTTCCATATCGGTTTGGTTTTACACTTTCGTTTTCTGCCAGTGACATTTTTTTTTTTTTTTCCTATTAAAAATTAACTTTCATAAAGGGGACATAACCTAAAAACGACCAAAATATTGAAAAACAACTACTTCGCTTAATTTAATTGTAGGATTTTCCTAAATATATGTAAAAAAAATGACATAGTTCTAGCTACATTATTTAGCGAGTTATTTAAATATTTTCTTTTACTTTGTGCTAAATCATTTCATTGACCTTTTATATTTTAATCTGCTTTTTCTCGGCTTTTTATTTTTCATAACTTTATGTACTTAAGATGCTAAGGACTTCTTTGCAATCAATATAAAAACTTTAGCTGGTTGTTTTGCATGAATTGTTTGATAACTGTGTATGGAATAAGGATTTAAATAAACTGTTATTTTTTTTAAAAAAAAATCTACAAAAAATTAGCTATATAGCTGTTATTTTTATAAAATGGTTTTTGTTGTGTGATAGAAAATTATTTTGTAAAAGTATAAATTTTATACAAGTACAACCAAACCCATGAACAGATTTGTGAGAAATACTTCTAAAAATGAGGAAAAAAAGGTTGTTTAAAAATATTAAAATTTATAGAAGCAGTAGGAATTTTGAAATATTGAAATATTTTGAAAGAAAAAAAAATTAAATAGTTGTGTTTGTATGAAAAACTAAAGTTTTTTTTTACGAGTATTCAAATATGGTGAATAAAACACACACACTCTCTCTATTTCTTATGAACACTAATTACCCCCAGGATGCCAAGTGTTTACGCTATTCACATAAAACTGTAACTTCTACTTCTACTAAGCTGAAAAGAACCATTGATTTTTAACCTTTGCTTGTTCCAAGGACTTCTTTGTAAATAAGATGAATGAATGCTACGGACTCTTCTTCTTTTGAGGAATCCTATCCTTACGTATGCGCATAATAATTACAGACATATATGTATTAAATAAAGGAAAGAAAAACCAGTTAGTTTGATCTTATCTTTTATAATTTCTTTTTGTATGATTTTATTCTGTTTCATCTTTCTATTTCAATGTTCCTTTCCCAATGTGATGCAAATAGATGAAGAAATGTAGTACATTGAATCTTCTAGTTTCGATATAAAATATCGAGTGGTGAGATAGGATTATAGTTTATGCCCTGTGTGTAGGAGAGGCGAGATTTGCTCGTAAAGTGATGCTTCTATGGCCTTAATTTTTCCAAAAAGGAATAATATATTACAAAGAACAGGAGTCCTTAACCTTATGCCCTTGGGCACCATTGCACCAGCTGACGGTTTTACGTTTGCCCACTGCTCTGGGACCACGATAAAAAATAAACGTTGAGAAAAATTTTATGTAAATTTTTTTTAATAGTCAATGAGCAATGAGAGAATTATAAGTCTATTTGTTTAAAAAAGAAATATTTGTTCGCAATTATATACTTACATTTTTTTAACTAAGCTTGTTTGACGTCCCAGTTTGAAGGTTATGATCCCAGTGTCCCGGTAGATTTGTCTTTTGGTCTCGGTAAATTTATTAAAAAGTCAAATATACATGCATTAAAAATATTTTGTTCATACATGGCGCACTATTGTCTGTATGCCACCTCCCTCCCTATACATAGTAGATGGCATTGTACGAAAAGCGTAATTATTTGTTCTGCATTATAGTGCTATCTACGATGGGTATTTCACATTTAATGGGTATTCCTCTGAATGCTATGTTATATATTAACGGCTAATTGTATGCTCACATTAAATGTGCCTGCCTCCCCACAGAATTCTAGAATGTGTTCGAAGGTATTAAAAAGTTGGGGGATTCATTCAACATTTAGGCGCAAGAACTGTGAAAATCGGATGACAAATAAAAAGTTATTCGCATAGAAACATTACTTTCAATCAAGCCTCGTGTTACTGCCCCCTCAAGGGCTTGCCTTCTTTAGACAAGTATGGGCATCACGACCCTGAGACACCCTAGTGATCTTTTTCTTTCCCATGGGGTTAACTGTCTTTGGTAAACATGGGTGACGCACCCCGTTATACTCTAGCGATCCTTCTATATTTTCAACTGTTTTTCTTGTCAACCAATTTTTACTTATTTTCCATTTTTTCAAACGTCTAGACCCCAGTTACATCTTTTTTGGTGCAGCATAACCACATCTGGCTCTTGTGCCATTAATCATCACCATGACACTCGTGTTGCAACTTTGTAATTTAATAGTAACTGTTGCATAGATTTATTTTGAGATATGTCGATTCTCTTTTGAATTAGTCTTCAGACATCGCATCTAATTTGAATTGCATTCAATTTTCTCACTTCTGTTATTATTTACTCCCACAAGTTGCATCGCTTTTTATTATACCTCTCAAGTTCAGAGTTCGTAAATGAAATTCTATTGAAAAAGTATAAATAAATATTTACCTTATATTTTCGTATGTAAGCCAATCAGGTATAAGCTAAGAATTTTTTCCTCCCCTAAAAATCTATCCGAAATTCAATTCGCTAAATAAATAAAAAAAAAAAATTCAAGGACGATTTTGTGTATGTAGAGGACAAATGATAGCATGAGTATCAATGAAAGTGATGAAGATATTCAGATATTTCAATGAGAGAAAATAACTTCGATGAAGGGTTCGGATCCTCGGATTCTGAGACGGACATCAAAGTATTCAGATGAATTTTTTTAAATTTAAAGGTTACATTCAAAAGACCCAAAGTGTAAGTTAGAAGATATAAGTTAGCGAACATCTGTTCCTAGGTGCAGCAACTAGGGGGAATGAAATTGAAGTGATAAAATTTTGGAAGATAATGTTTTCCATTCTTAAATGCACAAAAAAAATTTTTTTTTTAAAAAAAAAGACATTCACGTACCCAATCCATTACTCCATCAGTATGTAGATATTTTTTTTTCTTCTGATTTTTGCCTCTTTCTGATTTGAAAAGCTCGTATTAGTTATTTATACCCAACATACAATAACTTATCCCCTCCGCTACTCTAACATGCTTGAAACTCACCCAGAAGCATTTTTGACATTGTTACGAAGTTATTTTGACGCTAAATTTAGCGAAACCGTGAAAAAAATATACGCTTAAAAGTGCTTTAAAAATTAAAATATTTAAAATTATTTAAAATAAAAAAAAATATGATTTTTTTTAAATACTATTATTTTAGTTTTTTTTTATAAATTTTTCTTTCCCTTCTTCTCTGTTGTATTCGGTATGGAGCGCTAAATCTTTAGTTGTCCCCTGGCACTGAAAACCTAACTACGCTTCTGTCCCAATTAAATGACTTCACAAACTTTCATTTGGAAAAGTGAAACAGAAGTAAACCCCGATTTTAAGTAAGCAAAACAATTTGATAGAGGAGATAAGACAGGAGAGTTGCAACTAAAATTCGTGAAAACCACAAATTATTCTGAACCTACGAACTTCAAATTAAATCCACAAAATGCTACAATGGTGATTGGCGACTATTCCTCCTTAGGGAGACGGGAAATTCTCAGCATGCATGTTTTCTTTCGCCTGTGTCTAAGAACTTTGTTATAAACTAAACTAGAAAGTACAGTTCATCTCACATCAGACATGTTTGCATAAACAACTAAGGGAATGTGAATAAGCTAAAAGAAACAGAAACCGGTGATCAGGAAAAAAATAACACTTTTTTTTTACGAGATGCAGAATTAAATCACCAATATCATTTGCATTGCTTCTCATTGCGACGTTAAAGAACAATCAATCAAAGCAATAAACGTAACTAATCCCCCCCCCCTATCTCTTTTCTTCAAAAATTAAGTAAGTTCGGCTTGTTATAAAACAATTTCAAGCATTTACAAAATTTTTATTTTGTATTTTATTTATAAGTAAAACTTATACATTTTATAAATAAGCCGAATGATTGAAATCAGGACGCAAGCTTGTAGTTCTCGAAATTCATTAAAAATACCCCCTGTTCGCCCCCCAAAAAATATCGAAATGAAATAAATGAAAAAATTAAAGAAATTATTTTATTTTTTTAAAAAAAAAAGTTATTTAGCAGTTGTTTTATAGTTGATAAGTTATTTATTATCATAGTTTTCAGTTACAGTATGTTACCACAGAAAAGCACAATATAAATTATTGGATAAATTATTCGATAATTTATACAGGAAATTGGACTGGCATATATATATTCACTATAAAAATAATTTAAACATCTTTGCTAAAAATAATTTTTGTCTATGACGATTCGATTTACCATCACATCATTATCGTTAAAGTAGTCGCTATTAAAACATATTGAAACCCGGTTTTGTGTTTTATGAATCATTTGCATAGTTTCAAGTAATTTTTTCTCAGATAAGCTTAAAATTACTTAAATGTGGTTCAGTTTCAAATAATTTACGGGCCCTTGACCCGGAGTCAGAATGTCCGGCGAACCCCCAACGCATGATGCCGGCTCGTCAGAAAGATAACGACTTGTTGAATTGAGGAAATGCCATCGTGGGAAGCATCCTCAGTCTGTGGGAGGTAGTAATCAGATTCGTCATTGGGAAATAGCATTTTTGTGTCGAGTATTCTTTGCTCGGTTTCAGGCTTCCAGAGCGAGGAAAAGGACAGTAAACTTCCTTCCTTGTCTCTCAAGAGAGATAAGCGAAGTGGAAGATTATATTCAAGTGCATTGCAGCACAACTAGCATTTCCGTTTTAGGTGATTGGAGCCTTATCAGTTCAGATAACAAAAGTTTGCGGCTACCACTTTTTGTCGTGGCTTATTGTCCTGAACAGGTAATCGGGTGGAATAATTTGCTCGTTATGTCTCAGTCTATGAAGAATCAAATATAAGGTTGGCTGTTCGCAAATTGCGTAGATTTGATTTACTAAGCACCCTTTTGCCTAATCTTTGATCAACATTTTTAACATGGAATATATTTTAAGATAGATTGAAAGATTCAAAACTAAACAGAAGACAAGTCACGTGATTATCATAGTTACGATTTAAAAATATCAAAGAAGCTAAAAATATGAAAAAACTAACACGGAGACAGAGAGAAATTTAAATATTTATTATTCAAAGTATAGTTTCTAAGATAATTTATAGTCACATGAATGATTTTAAACTTGACTGCATTGTCATAGTAACTCAATAAAAATTATTGGATGAATAAAAGTATTTTAGGTTTAATGCTAGAAATTGTGTTGACAATACTCACGATTTATATTAAATCATTCAAAAATAAAGATTTGTTAATGAAAATTATACCAACTCTATAATTGTTTAATTTTTCTTATAGGGCTGATTAGTAAAAAATAATTAAGCATATCAAGTCTAATAAATATATACATGTATATAAGAGGGGTCTACGTTAAGTTTTAATTATTACTAAAATAATCGAGATGGGAACTTAATTTTTTTATTGTTATTCTTGAGACTTTTCTACATAACCACATTTCAGAGTTATATATTACTCCTTCAATATATTTCTCATGCCCTTGGGAAGGTTAAGATATGCTGGAAGGATTGGTTTTATTAACGTTGCACTAGAAGCAAAACGAGGGCTATTGGCGACGAGCCTTGTAATTTTGAACCTCGATCAAGCGTCGAGGACGACACTTGAGCTGGCACCTCCTCTTCTAACTTCCACACCATGATGACGGGAAGACTTTATATGCTGGAAAAAAGGTCGTCATTGTAGAACTCAGTAGATAGCGCGGAAAACTAAGGTTCCATCTGTTGAGAGACGTCATTTGTGCTGTCAAATCTTCTGCTCTGCAATGGTTTTTTTTTTATTTATTTATTTTTTTTTTTTTTGAATTCTTGGAATAAGAGTCGATTGGGGCGAGATTGGGAGAAAGGGAGGATGTGGCAAAATTTTAAAGCCACATTGCTTTGATTTTTCAAACGCACCTCGAGATGAGTGAATAGGTGCATTCGTCGTCAATAAAACGGATGCCTTTGTGATCATACTGCGTCGTTACTTAATCAAAGCAGCGAACAATTTGTTCAGCAATTTACAGTAATAGGCACCAGTGATGGACTGTTTCTTCTCTAGGTAATATAATTCAGATGACCCCACACCAATCTCAAAAAATAGATAACATGACCTTCCATGCAGACTTTTGCACCTTAGCCTTCTTGGGGGAAAGTGAGTCATTGCGTTTCTTCTCCTTGCTCCTCTGTTTGGTCTCTGGATAATACTGATAAATCCGAGATTCATCTCTAATTACCAGGTGACCGAAAAAAATTCTCTTCGTCTTGATCCAAAAGATTCAACATCTCCCTTTTAGTCGCGCCATAGTTGCTTTTGAAAAGGAGTCAGTAATCATGGAACCCAGAGTGCTGACATATTTGACATGCGCAGTTCTCCTTGAATAATTTAATATACAATGCAGTAATTAAAATCAGTTTCATTCGAGATCATTTGGATGATTGCTCTTCGGTCTAACAAAATAAAGTCTTCCATTTTCTTTACTGTCAGCTCATCCTTTGTGAGTGATGGTCTTCTTGGATCATCTGTGAAAGTTATTTAGACAGATTAAAAATTCCTTTTCCACTTTACAACAGTGTCATATGACTGGTTATCATTTCCGTCAACAGCTATATCGTCTTTTGATCGAGGTTCAAAATTACAAGGTCCGTCACCAATAGCCCTCGTGTTGCTTCTAGTTCGATGTCCAAAATCAACAGCCACAATTTCATCGTGGATTTGCCTGGCACTGTAACCTTTCAAATGGAGAAACTTAATCACACTGTGAGATTCTACTAAAATTGTAGATTGAAGTGAATTACTTCAAACTTCGGCTTTCTGAAACCAAGCAAATTAACATTAATAACTGTCATTTACAACACTGTATACATAAGGATAAATTAATGTGCAGGATAAATTATATCCAGATACCTTGTTTATTTCTTAGTAATTAAAACTTTACGATAGCTCCATATATATATATAGTGGATGAAAGAAGTATTAAGACAATGTAAAATTCGTAGTTTTTAAGGCAATAAAATAAAAAAATCCGCATTGTAAATTTGTATTATATAACATTTTTACATAACTAATACATTTTGTAACAAATAAATACTTAAAATAAAATAAAAATATATTCAGAAAAAAAATAATGAAATTTGCGTTGCAAAAAAGGTGTTAGAGCATCAGGCTTGAATGTTGCATCAAATATAAAATAAAATATTTTAAGTATTAAATTATAAGCCAATACTTGATATGCAATCCTTTGGCTGCAGTTACCGCATTCAAACGTCTCGACATCGATTGAACCAAATCTTTTGTCATATTTGGTGATATGGTACACCATGCATTCTTTAAATCTCCTTTCAGATTATATTTGCTGGTTATTGAATATTTTCTTATTTGAACGTCCAACAAAGACCCTAAATTATCGATTAAGTACGATACAACCGTATGAGTATAATAAATATTTATTTAATCTTCATTTTATATATGTTACGTGTTATTTAATTTTTTTATACTATTTATTTCTTTATGGACCGCATTAATAGATTCTATTGTATATGTTATACATTCCGGGAGGGTGTCATGAGATCGTGTTTTTCGCGGGCTTTTTGTGTGTATGTGTGTGGCAATTTATAATTATATCCCCTACTAACCTATACAGAGTTTTGTATGACCAACTGCAATGTCAAAATAGCTATTTCAATGTTCACCGCATTAAATGGAGTACAGCTTAAATAAATCGGTCTATGTTGGCAGGCGTAAATTGATATTTTAATGCTTTACGACATAAAAGAATCCTAAATCCAAGACGTTTAAGTCGGATCTGTTGGGCGATTGACTACTTAGTTGGATGTTTCTTTCATCTTTAGATACTTCAGCAGCTACTACTATCTGGACTAACACAACAAGTTTCTTACAAATAGCCTCTTTAATACCATGCTTAGGTCTTTCATTTTTGAAGTTTCTCAATAGCCTCTGTAAAGTCGCATTTCTCTCTTCAGACCTTAATATGCATTTCTTCCCTTTTGTCCTACAAGAAAAGAATGAAAATAAATCGACATGCAGTTGCGACGTTGGGCTGTTCGCGGTGTTCTCTTCACTAACCTCGGGAACTTTATAATAATTTGAATTGCATAAAAAATTGCAATTTATTCCCAACCAAAATAAAACGTGGTTACGTAAATTAGAGGAAGATAGAAGTGAAGTGAATTAGAGATAATGGTATATAAATGAAATGGAATTGAAGGAAAATAATAAAGATAGAGGATAACGACTTGTTGATAGAGATTTATATTTTGGATTGAAACACTTTTATTAGTTTTCGGGATTGAAGCGGAAGTATTAAGAAAAGAATCGGCTGTTTTAGTGAAGTGATTAATTCAGAACGCGTGATTTGGGAAGCTAAGATTTCATATTTAAATCGTAATCTAGGATTGTTGAGTTAATTAGGATTTGAGAGAGAGAGCGACCTTATCTATCCTTCATTGATAAATAAAGTATTTTATCTTGCTCTTGCGTATTTTCAATGGGAGTTTCGTAATTAATAACTGTTTAATTAAAATGAACAATGGCCACTAAATTAAATAATGAAGGACAGTCGTCACATAGTATTAAAATTCTATTTCTATAGGAGGGGAATGAAAAGTGGAATGGTTCAATACCCCTCTTAAATGTAAGGGATGATAGAAGACATCTAAACAAGCAATTTTCACCACACTATGCAAAAAAGGAAAGCAAGTGGTAATTCACCAGACGGCGCTGTAATGGAGATCGAGTCTCTATGCCTCCTGAGATTCATGGTAGAAATGACGATGTGTACGAAAACTCGCGCTTTATGCTTTCCATTACAGCGCCGTTCAAAGGTTCACTGCTTGCTCTCCCCCTATACATTGATTGTTAAAAATTGCTAGTTTAGATATCTTCAATCACCCCTTAAATATTTGCTCATGCGTTTCGAAACAACCAGTGTAAATCGAACTATCATTTATATACGGAGGAAGTATATTTCCCTTATATAAAGATTAAAATAAAAAAAAATCGGACTTTTTTTCCCCGGATTGATAAAGGTTCTCTCTTTTTCTTTCTAATTTATGCATTCGAAAACATAGCAATTCTACCCGCTTATTCATAAATAGACTTTTATGCACACATATTATTAAGGGTACCAGGGCACTTGAGGAATTCTGGAACATTAAATGTAAGACTCCTTGTTTTTGTGATATATATATTTGCAAATTATTAGTAGAGCTTAAATTGTTTTGTGCCTAATAACGATATGTAAATCTTTTCTATCGAACTATAAAAGTAATTTTTTTGTTATAAGAATTTTTTCCTCCTCATATTTGAAAAAGGACATGTTTTGCGAGATATATTTGGATTTACAGGTACCATTTTAAAGAAAACTATTACACAATATGGTGTTCCATATTTTTTACGCTTCTATGTACAGTACTTATGCATATAGTGAACCTAAAAAAAAATTTTCTAAAGGATACCTAACTTTTAAGAAATAATTTTGTATTTGAAAAAGAAAAAACAAATAATAAAATTTCCAAAATTACGAAATTCTATCATTCTTTCATAGAAAATGTACAGTAATATCATCAAAAAAGTAGATTCACTATATTTTTCGTATAGCTTTCTATATGATGAGTAAAATATTTTGTATATTTATGGAATATTATTTTTAAAAATGATACTTAAATGCATATATATCTCGCAAAACATGTCCATATTCAAATGAAAGGGGGAAAAAATCTTTACGATGAAAAAATTACTTTTATAGTTCGATAGAAAGATTGAAGTATCATTAATAGGGACACAAAAAAAATCTAAGCTCTACTAAAAATTTGCAAAGATATATATCACAAAAACAGGATGTCTTAGATTTAATGTTCCAGAATTCTCCGGATATCTCGGTACCCTTAAGTATTTGTAATAATATATATTCCCTGTGTACGTATTTCTTAAAATTTTCATTGAAAATGTAAGGCCCCTTCCAAATGAGTAATACCTTTGTTTACTTTTGAATTCTCTTTTATTGCTTAAACGTTTTAATTATAAAATCCGTGACACTTTCAGCTA
>BMAW01131525.1:172751-199056 GCA_019974015.1 Nephila pilipes
GCTTATTTTTTGATTAGGTCTTATTTTCAGGGAAAACTCTCTTAATATATTTCATTTAATTATTTCTTTTTCCAAAATCGAAACTTGTTAATGCCAGTTAGTTTAATTTGAAGCCTAAAAAAAATTATTTTTTTTGACTAATTTTCAATCAAAATTTTTTTTTTTCTCCTTAAGTAGCATGAATCATATTCCATGCCTGTATTATTTTATGTATGACAAAAACTTAAATTTTCTTCTTTTTGAATAGTGGGCAATTTTCAGTAAAGTGAACTTAAGTTTCTTGATCGAAGCTGTATAAAATTACAAATAAATTATTGCATTCCTATTAGATTATAGATAACATTTATAATAATCCCTCCCAGCAAGAATAGTTCCTCGGTAGCATTATCCCAGACTTAGCAATCCTAAGAATAGGTTCCTTTTAGTAAGAATAGTATTATTCCACAGTAAAGAAGTACTTCATTTTAAATCTTTCACAATTTTGTACTTTTTCTCCACGTCGATTTTTCCTCTCTCTTTCTTTTCTTCCCGCCGGATCTAAATGTGCAGTAATTCAGAATTCGGAATACATATGTCTACCTCCGGCCGCATAAATCAAAAGCTTAAGGGCTACTGATCTATTTTGTTTGACAGTTCTTTATTTCTTTTTGTAACAATTTTATTTGCGTAACCCATTTTCTACAAGATGTATTTTCCCTCAAAATGTATTTCTTTTTTTTTTTTCTCTCCTGAAATTCCATGTTTCAGAACCTATATTTAGATTTAGGAGCTTAAAACTGAGATTTGAGATTCATTCAATATTTTAATGGGTTTATCAAATCATTTTTTGTAAGACCATCAGTATTTTTTGCCTATAGATACATTAATTTTTGCAAAATTGAACTGTCATTTACTTCAATAAAAAAAAAAAAATAATAATAAACGCTTTATTTTCAGTAGATAAATATTAAACATCACTTTAAGAAATTCACCAAACATTGATTTTAAAAGTATTTCGGATTTGTATTACATAATGAACATTTATTAGGTTATTGTTGCCACTTACAACAAAAGATAACATCAAATAAAAGCAAGTATTTTATTGAAAAAAGATATTTCTGTTCAAAATATTGAAATACAATTTTGATAGAGTAGCATAATTTTAATTTTTAAAAATCCTTTCAATTAAGAGCGTTTTTAAAAACTTTTAATCTCTCAGTTTTAAAACTTTGGACTAGTGTAAAAACCAAACGACTGTTAATATGACATACACGCACGCACGCTCACATTCAGACACATATACATAGATATATATAATAACATGTTAAATTAAATGCAATGTTATGAGGGTCGTTCAAAAAGTACCTGCTTTTGAGGGTGGAGGGCTTTGCAAAGGCGAGTTGGTGTTCCATTGATGCGCTACAACCACTAATATGACATTGATTTATAGGTTAGTTATGATAGTTGGCTCGTAGGACTGTCGTCATTTTGAGTTATCAACATTAATGTGGGACCTGTATTCATCCTTATACACCGGAAACCGAACTTCAATCAAGTAATGGATTGCTTCCGCTGAATCTGTTCCAAAACAGGAGAATGTGGTCTCATTGATCCGACAAGTTATGACGACGACTTTTTCGGATGCGAAGGACATCATATTTGTGGACTTCTTAGAAAAAGGAAAAAAGATCAATGGGCAATACTACAGTGGAAAAATGAGAGGAGTGCAGCACAATTCTGCACCCAACTCCCATTTCTCATTCTTAAAATGAGTATCCGTTCAGCCCCACTCTCGTATTTATAACTGTATTTGGACAAGGATAAAAGTTGTACAAAAAGTTAACATAGTAAAATACCTAACAATTTGGATAAAAATGTTAGACAATGAAGTACCAACAAATTAGGAATAGTTCATTGATTAAATTAACTTGCATTCCCTCCCCCCCGTGATATATTTAACCATAAATAGAAAGCTTACAAAAATAAAAACGGCTGTTTTATGGGTTATTTATAAAGATTTCTGACATTCTGAAAATAAATTTATAAAATTAAGAAAAAAAATAATAGTTTATTTAATTTTAATCATTGTGAATAGCAGAAAGACTGTTTTAGTTATTACAAAATAAATTTGAACTATCAATGGTATGAACTTTTGAACTGTAGAATAAATACCCTTTGAAAAAAGAGATACAATTGGATGCAATAATAACGGCAAACAGATACAATTCTGCGATACAAGTTATTTACACATAATATGGCACAAAAAAAGTAAGTCATCTTTGGAAAATTTAACATAAATTAGATTTACTCAGTGATGGTTTCAAAATTCAAGAAAATGTTATGTTAACAGAAAGGACGCAATTCATAATGTGTTCACTTAAATAAAATGAACATAGAGATTTCGAAATAAATTCAGGGTAAGTAAAATATCATACAATTAATTAGCTACTACGTTGCCTAAAATGAACATAATATTATTCCATAACATACATATGCCTGATTCAGAATTCAGCCCTTGTTAGTTGCTTAAACTTCGCACCCAATTAGAGAATGTTTTAGATAATCCGGCACTAATTACATATTGATTGAATATCATACATTTATATTGCTGTTAAGTTGCATAAAATGATCTAACATTATTTCATAACATACATGTCTGATTTAGAATTCAATGCTTGTTAATTGCCTAAACATCGCACCCAATTAGAGAGCGTTTTAGTTGCACAGTTCCTCAATAATCCGGCCCGTAACTTTCCCGGCCTTGCCAGTAACCCTACGTTTTATACAGACGGTTAAGTCATAGAATATTACAGTATGTCTTCTACTTCAACGGAATAATAGAGGCCATGATCGCGAACTCGCGGCCGGAATTGTTTCCTAGAGTCCTGTTGTCAATAAAGGCCCGTCATGTAGCGGGGGTGTTGTACGTTAAACGTGTCGAAACTGGAAGCCATACCGTTGGCGAGGTGTGGCAGTTTGGAGAAGGAGATGTCATCTCTAGTGTTCGTCCTGGTCACGTGACCGAGGTTCAAAATCACGAGGTCCATCGCCAATAGTCCTCGTGTTGCTTCTTAGCGTGATATTAATAATCAATCAATCAACGGTATAATACAGGCTATCAATACAAAATAAATTGTTTTGTTGTTTTAGTTATTCCATGTCTTGGATACTTCATTTGCGTGTACCGTATTTAATTTTATACAATAATAAATAGCCTTTTCTATTTAAATGCGTTATTATCAACAATTTTCTAGTAATCTGGCGGTGCATTGGTCCTATATTTGCTGGATTACCGAGAGAGTGCTATAGTGCGTACACTTTTTCCTCTTAGAAAGCTGAGATATCAAGTCACGACATCATTCATTACTGTTTATTAAATATAAATCCATATTCATAATGAAAAATGCCACTTTGTGACTGACACGTGAACTTGAATAAGGCTTTGATAACACATAAATGAAAGAAAATGGAAGATACTTTTGCATAATTTATCGGTGATAAAGAGTAGTGAAGCCTCCGCTTTGCCAATTAGGATTTGATCCATCAAAAATCTCTAAGTTATCAATCAGTACGATAGTCAATCAGGGGAATAATTAAGTGGATTTATCTAATTCTTATAATAATCCAATAAAACATCTATTATTATAGATGTTGAGCGGTAACTAACTGGATTCAGAAACCAAATATTTTTAATTGAAAATTCAGTCTATTTTAATGACAGCAAAAGCTGGATCCGAGTTCAGAAGCAATATCTATTTACTAGTTCGAATCAAATATCAACTTTCCGACGATCACTTAACCTTCTTGCACCGATGTCATGTGCACTGCAATCTTGTTAACATTCTATCTCCTCTTATCACTTTTATAACATGTCAAATCTTTCTATCTCATTCCCTCCTATTCACTACACTTTTAATATACAGAGTGCATTAAAAAGAATTTTTGGATTTTGTGCCGTAATATTTTTAACAGAAACGTACAAAAAAAAAAATGGAACATAGTGCAAGAAGCTCACAAAGTACTTAAGTTTCTCTCTCAGTAATAGTATTATAAATGTTCTATGTGTTGACTTCTAGAAGCATGTGTAATATCAAGAAGATATTTAAATTCGTCCCTCTCTTTCTTATAGGGTGAATCATTGACGGATTCCACTGCTTCTAATATCCTGTCTTTTAGCTCCTCGATGTTGGTAGGTAACGATGAAGAATGCCCCTTGCCAACGATTGATCGTTCCGAAAATGCGGACAGAAAGCGCGCTGCGCACTGTAATTACTGATTCAATTTTCCTAAACTGTAGGAGCAAATTGCCTATTGTTGAGTGGAAGCCAGTGGCGTAGTATGGGGGGGGGGCAGAGGGGGCCATGGCTCCGGATGACACAGATGGGGGGGAGAGAAACGGCCGAGCTGTTAATCCTGTTTGCACCATCAAACCATGGTAATTAAATCAGATAACAGTACTGTCATAGGGACTACATAAGTACTTACGAAAAATTTTAATCAGTTGGACAAATAGAAGTAATTCAAAATCGAGTTGAAAGATTTGACTTAAACAAATATATTTATATCTATGGTAAATTAAATAAAAGCTTGTCAAATATTCCCCCCCCCCCAATTAGAAAATAAATTTCGCTTTTTGAATTGCGAAGCGAGTGCTTCCGGCCGTAGTCCGGTGTTGCCACGCAACAAATGCAATTACTGTGTCCGTTTGGATTTTTGAATTATTGTCCATGAACATCTGAGAGGTGAGCAGCTGATATTTAATTGTTTTATTATTTAGAAGAGTTGTGCAGTTTAGTTTTTATTAACGTCGCACTAGAAGCAACACGAGGGCTATTGGCGACGGACCTCGTAATTTTGAACCACGGTCAAGTGACGAGGACGACACCTGAGCTGGCACCCCCCTCTCCTAACATCCACACCACGCCAACGGGAGGACTTTGGGCCCCGAACAGATTTAACGTGCATCAGCCCCGGCTACACGGCGGGTCTTTGGTGGCCAAGGATCGAACCCGCGACTGAACGAAAACCGCCAGCCGCTATCCACGACCTTGACCACTAGGCTACCGCGGCCCCCAAGAGTTGTGCAGAGTTGATATTATTTATTTTACACTTTGATAATTTCACGTGTACCTAAATTTGTTAGTTAATGTAAAGTCAAGTTTTTTTGTTTTTACGATTCCCCGAATATATAGGAATGTTAAAATAAATGTTTGTTTTGTTTATTTTTAAACCTTTGAATGGCTTTATTGTTTTTATACACGTAAAATGCTATTTATTCGCTTTAATGTATTAAACTATAAGTAATTTAATTTTACACGCGTGCAATGCATTCGTGATGTTATAAATTTTCATTTTTGTTGGCAAATTTAGGATTCGAATCGGTGGCAGAAATCCACGCTACGCCACTGGCGGATGCCATCTTCTCAACAGACTGCATTCATGCCTGATTTCTGCTTAGCGACCCAATTTCTTCTTAAGCCTAGTGGCGATTTTCTAAAACACTAGGCCATGCTTCAACCAGCGACATAATTTTCATTCACGAGATCTTCGTCGTTAGAAAAAAATGATTTGGAATCAAGCCACTTTTTTTTTATACACTCTGTATATAGCTATGTTGATTTGCATAAGTGACGGTTTATTCACAAGGCGACATTCTCGAATCAAATAGCGTCATTATGTAGTCTAAAGGGTAGTTGAAGGAGGAAATGAGCGGGAACCCGCTACATATTGTTCCAGACAAAAACAGAAGAAATTTGCTTGCGACAGTTAATATTTCATGTAGTAATTACATATTTTATTTTATTTTTGCTCAGGATGTATTGTTAACAAATGAAATAAGAACCGCAGTTATTTATGTAATACGACTATTATTACAGCTTTATACTTTTTTAAAATGTGGAAAATGACTTATGGATCGCTCGAGGAATAAAGTTCAGAAGTGAAATATTTTGCTATATGTAAGAGCAACATAGATTTTTGAGAAGAAAAAAATTTAATATATATCCCGAGAATCATAAAAAAGGATGTTTACAAAAAAAAATAGAGGGATACAGAAATGATTATTACAATTATCCTTCTCTTGTGGTGAAAGGTTATAGGAAGCCATTTAGAAACTGCACATATGGCCAATAAAGAAGTAAGGTCCTCTAATTCACCCTTTTAAGGTGAATTTAAGGACCATCTTACTTTCCAGTAAAAACATTGAAAAAAGTGAGTTAATTTTAGACCATTAGAACGTGACCAATTTGTCAATTGCTTTACGTCAAAAGATGAGAAAGGGCTCTGCAAATAGCAATGTTAAAAGAGCTAGGTTAACGAAAGTAATTTTAATCTTTCCTCGTGGATAAATTTATATTTAAAGAAAAAAAAAATTTTTTTTAAGTTGAAGTGGATAAATAATTCAGATCTCAAATATGATTGTAACTCACAGAGAAAATATTTTATTTGCATTGCATAAAATCGTCTAAATGAGAAATAGTTACTAACTTGTATTGTCACTGGCTTCTATTTATTTAATTTCGTTTTTCTACATAAGCATAAATTATGGAAAATCCAATTGATTTCATGTTTAAAACCCATCATTTACTATAAGAATAAACATCCATTTTGACATCCTGTACTTAAATATTAAACATCCTTTTGACATCCAGTACTTAAATGTTATAAATCCATTTAGCATCCAGTTCTCAAATGTTAAAAATCCGTACTGGATTAGACTCGACAAAAAAGAACTGGATTAGAACTTTTACATCTTAGAACTGGATTAAAACTTTTACATCTTAGAATGGATTAGAACTTTTACATCTTAGTACTGGATTAGAACATTTACATCTTAGAACTGGATTAGAACTTTTACGTCTAGTACTGCATTAGACTCGATAAAATAAACTTAATTCAAACAGAGATTAGTGGAGTATTATACTATGCTTTTTATGAATACTGTCTAAAACGGATTTTACCGCAAAGGGAAATCCCTCAATACAAAGAATACCTCAATCAATATAAATTCTCTCTTTTAAATAGGTAAAAATTCCTCGGGGAGTGTACGCGAAGCTGCTGGAATTAGGGATTTAAAAAGTTCCCGACTGACCATTCTAAAAGTTCATTCTATCCTTAATAGAGTTACCCTGCGGTGAAAGTTCGTAGTAAATAAGTAAACACATTCCCCTCATACTGGATATAATTCCAACTTCAAAAAAAAATAAAAGTGGATATTTTGACAATTTTACAGGTAAACTCTCCTTAATGGAGTCATCCCGTTGCGAAGGTTCGCTATAAATAAACAACTCCATTCGGATGGACAGACAGCGCTTCCCCAGGCGAGCCTTGTAGTAGCAGCTGGTCATTACGAGCCCCGCTGCTTCCAAAGACCACCCATTCACCGCACATGCCGAGCGCACTTCCTGCCATATATTCGCCGCTTCCTGTACCCCATCTTTCCTTTCGGGGAAGCGTCCTCTTTTTCCCCAGACTTTTTGTTTCCGCCAAACGATTTACGCTTCGTCTTTTCCACTCTTTCATTACTTCCGATTCGAGCGACTCGCAGACGATTTGCGGACGATCTCTTTGAGAATCGGCAAACGATTCCCCTTATAGAAGCGAGCGTTTTCTTTTTTTCCCCTTTTTATTTTTTTTTACCCGCTTTGGAGGTGATAATAGAATCTTTATATATTCCAGCATTTTTTGTATTATTATTTCTCTTATTTTTTTTCCGTGTTACTTTTTTCGCCTTTTTCTTTTTCTTTTTTTTTTTCCTTTCTTTCTAGAGCTTCGAAAAAAGAAGCGATTGCAAATGAGAACTTTTGTATACCCCTTAATCTGGTTGAATGATTTCTATAATTTAAAATGTTGTTTCCCTTCGATTTATTAAAATTTACCTCCCCTCCTTTTTTTGTTTTTGTTTTTCAAAATTTCATTCAATTATAATGGAATTCTCTTTTGCATACATTCCACCTAACACTCAGCAAATTCTTCGTTCATTTCTTTTTGTTATTGTATACATTTTCTAGTTATTTTTAATCCAACATATTCAGAAAGCGACGTAAAAAGTATATAATTACTTGAACTTGTAAAGAATTCCGCCTTTAAAGAATTCTGTTTTTCAAAGGAATGTAATTTTTAGAAAAAATTTATAGAATTTATATTTTTATAACTTTTTCTCTTTTTTTCCCTCCGTTATATTTTGTTATCGGTATACTGTGTTTTTTTTTTTCCTTTCTTGTTTGTGATAAGCTCACTCGCACACACAAAAAGCAGAAATTGGTAGAAAATTAAATTTTTGCAATCGTTTTTACTGATGAAGAATTTTTCTTTTGTAATTATTTTTACGTACCTTAAATCTAATTTATTTTCTCTTATAAAATAAATTAATTTTCTTTCAGCTCTTGAAATGGAGTTTTTAGGCTTTCCCCCCCCCCCCCCTCCATTTTGTTTAAGATGTTCTATTCTCCTCTGAAATACATTTAGGAACGGGTTTGTCAACAGATCGAACGTTTCATTTAATTTTTTTACTAATTTTTGCAACAGTGCCATTCAATGACTCTCGCTTTTTTATATTTTATGTGTAGAATAGTGAAAAAATACAAGTAATTTAATCTTTCATCATTTCTTTACTTTCTGTACTGTTTATATATATATATATATATAATTCGGCTGAATTCTCGGAAATCATGTTTTTGAAAACAGCTTGAAATTCAATTAAAAATTAAATCTTTGTGTGAACTTTTTTAATACTTTACATGCTCTCTTCAATAATTTTTTTCTACATCGAAATAATTTGAATTTCATGAAATTCTTTTAAAAGAAATTAGAAAACACGTAAATTGAAAATCCTCCATTACTGTTTGTTTTATAATTAATATTTGCTTTTCTCCTTAGTACTGAAGAGAAATACATTACATCCAGCTTGTGGCCAGAAGTTAATGGTATCCGAAAGATATATACATCCTTTTTAAACAAAACAAAAAATGAGTTTTTTGAATTTTCGCTTTCAACTTACATTAAACACATAAATTATTCATTTTGTAGATTGAAATGCCATGGAACTAAATTTTTTAGCGTTCAGCAAGTTTCATAAAAGAGACTAAAAACATTCTTTACAAGTTATTAATATTTTATTTGTGTATCTAATTAATCTGATTGTGTATCGTAATTATTTAAAAATTTTAAGCAATTTTAACTGTTTGTACTAAGTAATTATATCTCATCATTATCAACTTACTTATACATCAAAACTAATGAACATAAATAAAGTAGTAATTTATTCCTAATCAGTCACTACATTTAAATCAATCGCACAAATATATTAAAAAGAAATCAATAAATTGACTATTAAACATAAGAAATTAACCTAATCGTGGACGGTTCAAAAAATGCCAGTTTTAGGAATGAGAAACAGTATATTTAGAATGGAAATTGGGAACGCGAGGGAGAGGTAACATATTACAGTATTGTCCAGTGGTAATAATCATTTTTCAAAGAAGTTTAGAAGTATGACGCTTTTCGTATCTCAAAAAAATTGTCGTCGTATCTTTCCGGCCGATGAGATCGGAGATGAAGCAGATACCTCGTATTATGCAATTGCATTGATTGTTGCTTGGTTTCTAGAGTATGATGATGAATGTAGTCTCGGTGATAGTGACAACTCGATGAGGTATAAATGAGGTTTTGATTTGGCAGTCGAAATCAGAACTAACCTATGAATCAGTGTTAAATTTTTTTTGGAGCCCTTTAACCGATGATGGCACACAATGATAATTACAGGTACTTTTCGAACAATTTTAAATCCTCCGTGTCTTTTTTACTGAAGATATTAATTGTCACTAAAATCATTACGAATAGTTTATTCCTTATGGAATATCGTTCGTAATATATTTATTTAACTTTAGATTCATCATCCGTATTTTTTTTGTAGCTTTATTTCCTTTTGAGTGTATAGAGTTCAAAAATAAAAGAGGGAAATGCTTAGTATCTATGTCTAACCAAATTGGCCTAGAGCCCATAAACTCAAAGTTGCTTTAAATGTTACCATATTTAAGCAACTTTGCGTATTCTAAGAATGTATTCTTAACCGAAACTTACAGCACATGCAATAACATTACAGCTCTCATAAGATGATGTAAAATTATATATATATATATATAATTTATGCTTAACTTAAGTAATTTTATATTCCGATTCCAAAAATGTTTACTATAGGAAATTCACGTGAGTTGAAAGGCAAAATTAAGTACCTCCTTAAGGGTACATTCCAAACTCCTTTTGATATCTTATTACAACGGAAATTTTCAGCTGATCTTATTTACTCTTTTATCTCTCATTCGATAAAATATGATTGTTGCTCTCAAGCTCATGTTACTCTTGAATTATATTGCATTGAAATCGAAAAATAAAATTTTTTATTCTCTGAAATAAAGTTGGTATACATTAAAAAGGGGAGGGGAGGAGCATCCCATTTTTATATAGTGATAGGGTTGTAATAAACAAAATCTAATTTCTTTTCCAACTTTTTCCCAAGTGAACTTTTCTTTGCAACAGTTCTATGGTATTGCATTCAAGTCAACAAATTTTTATTCACCAGTGTCAAGGTTTTTTTTTAAATGTAAAGAAGAAGAAAGTCTCCCATTTTTGCATCAAACTGAATTTCAATGAAGCAAATTTCCGAATTTCCTTTTAATTTATTTATAACGGAAATTTTGATATTTGATTCTCAGAATTATCTTTTCTCTCGTTACTTGAAGCTAGATGCATCCAAAAAAATACGTTTTGGTAATTTTGTGTCCAAATCTACAATTTCTTATTCCTTGGTAGGGAATCTGGAATTTATTGCAAATATAGAAAAAGGAGTGTTCCATTTTTGCATCAGTTGAATTACAACAAATCAAATTCCAATCTCCTTTTGATTTCTTCCCAACGGAAATTTTGTAAGAACTTCTCTTATCTTTCGCTAGAAGAAGCAAGCCCGCTGAATTCAAGGCACGCGAGGTGCTTTTTTATAACTTTGTATCCAGGTCTACAAAGTTCAATCTCGCTAAACGTCATCTCAGAAAAGCGACCCAGAGCTTCCCTGATTACAAGTTTGGCGATGTTCTCTTATCCGCCTGATGATATGCTTGAAGTAGATGGCTCGTTTATCTCTACGAATGGATAAGGCAGTTGACTTTTGCGACTGATTTTGGAGAGAACTTTCAATGAAGCTCTCAACGAGTGGCTGTAATCCAGCTTTCCTATCGCTTGTCAATCTCCTTGGTCGAACTAGAGCACAGGTGGCTGGGAGGCTACTTTAGGGAGTTTGATTGCTCCGGAAATCAATATTATGATAAACAAGCTACGCTGATTATCAGAAGTTAATATTAAGTGTAGTGATAAAGTTAGAGCAATTTAGTGGAGGGGAGATAGGTTTTTCTCCTTGTTATTTCTAAAGCGAAATAACATTTTTTTAGCCTTAACGTTGTTGCTAAATAAAGAAATCATCGCAATCATTAATAATCACTATCTTGTACCTGGTTTTTTTTAAGTTGATTATGGGAAATAGCCTGATGAAACATGCAACTTTTGATTGAAGACACAAACTCTAGTGGATGTAATAAACATGGATATGTGGACTAGAAATCTTTAATGAACTGATTACAGATTCAAAAATCACAATCTTATAGGCCTTAAAATAACGCAAATATTGGGACTTTGTCCAAATTTATGGGTCATGCGATTCTTAAATTAAAAAATCGAGTATTTTTTTCCTTTTTTTATATCTTTAAAATTTTCAATGAAATGTTGCAATTTTTTCTGAGAGATAATTTGCATTTTGATAAACTAATTTTAAATACTCATAATCATTAAAATAATTTATAAGATACTGCTGAAAGATGACGCTTAGTTTTCACATTTTTAATGATATATCGATTCGTACACACAATCCTAAAAAAAAAGTGTTCATTTCAGGATATATAATTTTTGTTTCATAATACGAATAAATTCTTAGAAATTTAATTGAACTAAAAATATTTAACATGTAACATAGTTTTCAATCTTTAAAAGCTTACTAAAAATTGGCCATAAAATTCTTCATATTTTAATACATACCTAGCCCTGAAAAGAGATATCACAATACGTACAAAACAGAAAAAATTTCTTTCAAATTATGCAAAATAACATGATAATTTAACGACCAAATTTTTCTAAGGTTGTCTTTAAAAGTTTTAAGTTATCTTGCATGAAATGTGACGAGAAACCACATTTTGAGAAAACGAGCTTTAAAGTTTTCCATAAAGCAAAGTTGATCAGAAGTAAACTTGTACATTTTTAACCATATCTCTGTAAATAATTAGAATGTTTTCGTGGGGTTTGTTTTAAAGTATTCGGGATATATATATATATACACTTTTTTTTTGAGAATCGAGTATTTTTAGAGTTTAAAGGTCGTGATAATTCCTAAAATAGATCAATTATCATTACAAACAAAGCATGATAAGTTCATAATCAGCCCAATTACAAATGATCATTCTTGAAATAAAACTCCAATGATAATCAAAAATAAAAAATAATATTAAGGTTTATTAAAAAATGTGACTGATAAAACGCAATTTTTGTCTGAAGGCATAGATTCTGGCAGATGTAACATTCATAGATAGGAACCAAAAATATTTAAAAGAATGATAATAGACTCACACACATAAAAGTTACAATTAAAGGCTTTGAAATGCAAATACGTGTCGGGATTTTATCCGAATTAATCTACCAGATTCCTAAAAAATATATATCTTTCATCGTTACAAACAAAGTATCGATCAAATCATAATCAGTCAAATTACAAATTATCCTTCTTAAAATAAAACTCCGATGAATACTAAAAATAAGAATAATGATATTAATGATAAGGATTGATTAAAATATGCGAAGACACTTCTAAAATGAAGAAATTTCCTGTCGCATTGTTTCGTAGATAATGCCATCATTTAGTTCGTAGATAATACTTTAGTCGTAACACTGTGAACCAGATAGAAGAAATTCCCCGCAACTAATAATGATTTTTGTTTTGCTAATAAATTGTTAAACTTAATACCGAGGACATTAATTCAATGTGTAAATTCCGAGTTAAACCACAAGTCCCAACAATTCCAGGATTGTTTCGAAATTCAGCAATTACCGGAATCGTCAACAACTTTAAAACGAAGATTCAACCTGATTACTCCGGAAATGGTAATGATGATGAACTACGAGTAGCTTATGTAAATTGCTTATCAGAAAAAGGAAATGAATGTTGACGTTGTTGAAAATTTAAAAGCTTCTGCAATTTAGTGCAAGAGCCGAAAGTTGACATTTATGTTTTCTTCATCAGAGATAAGGTTTCTTTGTTCTTCTTGCTATTGAAATCTCCCTATTAAAGATGTATTCGAAGTTTAAATACGTTTAAAAATTTAAATATTGTAAAAAATAAGCATGTTAAGTTTATCATCCCGAGGGATATTAATTCGAAGGTCGTGTGATTGCTAAAACGTCAGTAATTTAATTCTGTAGCAAAAGATTTTGTACACAATGCTCGCACACATTATTTGTTTTACTGACATTTATATATTACTGTTAAATAAACTTTTCCCTGCAATCGCAGCAGATTCTTATCTTGTTATGCATTTATTTTTTTAGATCTCTATATCTGTAAAATTAGTGCTCAGACTTAGGTCAATATAAGTGTAATGTCGTAATGCTGAGGAAATATCCATAAAAGCGGTAGTTTGATTATATTTAATGGCGACACACCACAAATAAAATAATGATGCTCAAAATACAATGTACAATGACAAATCACTAATTATGGCCGGGAACTAAATAAATTTCATTCATATATCTCTATAGATATCTTACTCATTCGGTATTAGATTCTCAGATGCCTTGAGAACAATTTAGCAGTGTTAAAACTCAGCGGTAACTCATTACAGGGTGTTTCGAAACTCATGGGCAAAAATTTAAGAGGTGATAGAGAACATCTAAACAAGCAATTTTTATCATACAATGCATAGGCTGATAGCAGGTTATGACGGTTCTGTAATGGAAATCATAAGGTGCGAGTTTTCTTACGCATCGTCATTTCTACAGTGGATTTCAGAAGGCATGATCTTTTCCTGATTACTGTTTGTTGCCATGCCTCCTGAAATTCACGATAGAAATGACGATGTGTTTGAAAACCCACGCTTTATGCTTTCCATTACAGTGCCATTTAGCGGATGGCCGCGGTAGTCTAGTGGTTATGGTAGTGGACTCTTGGTCAGCGATTTTCGTCGAGTCGGGGTTCGAGCCTCGATGCGATGCACGAAAAATCTGTCAAGGATCAAAGTTTTCCCGTTGGCATGGTGTGGAAGTTAGGAGAGGGTGCCAGCTCAGGTATTGTCCTCGTCACTTGACCGAGGTTCGAAATTATGAGATCCGTCGCCAATTGCCTTCGTGCGACGTTAATAAAACCAACCAGAAGTTTAGTGGTTCACCGCTTGCTCTCCGCCTGTGCATTGTATGGTAAAAATTACATTTTTAGATATTTTCCATCACCTTTTAAGCTTTTTCCCATGAGTTTTGAAACACTCTTTATATCTCTCCCACCTCATTTCTTCTTTTCTCGTTTCTGTTCAGATGTACAAGAAGAACTCATTACTTCAGTTCCAAAGATCGGAAGGTTGATGGTATGACAATAAGTATTTATCTATGTATGCATCTGTGTCTGTCCGGATTTTCCGTTACTTGAATTGCCTCCGATTAATCCGACTTCACGAGATTTTACTCTATTATTCCCTTCTGTTTGAATCAATGTAATTTTTTCCCCCTGTTATAAAATATGTTCCCTTATTTCCTCTTGTATACTGTAATATAAAATTTATTTTTAAATTTTAATGATGAAAGGAAACTTGATTTTTTGATGATTGTTTATTAACGTCTCATTTAGAAGCAACGCGAGGGTTACTGGGGACGGACCACGTAATTTTGAGCCTCGGTTAAGTGACGACACCTAAGCTGACTTCTCCCTCTCCAAACTTCTACATCATGCAATCGAGAAGATTTGGGACCTCTACAAATTTAACGTGCATTAGCCCTGCTATACAGCGGGTCTTAACTGGCATCATGGCTCGAATCCAAGACTCGACGAAAACAACCCAGAGTGTGAGACTCCGACCATCATCATTAAAATACTGTGGCCAGTATATCATTAAGCGAAGGCGAGGTGACCCGGGACCGAGAGGTGAACCACTTTTTGGTGAACCGTGATATATAGGCCTACTGAACAAATAGTCAAACATCATTTTAGTAACCAATTCTCTGAGTTCAACAAAAAATAAGGTAGCTCTTCTACCGATCCGATACAAAGGGGTTAAAACACTCACTGCTAGTTACAATTCTTATGAATGTATATTTTTTAAAGTAACGCAATTTTTTAAAAAATTCTGCTGAATTCTTGCTCGAAGGTATTGATTTAAAACCCATTTGTAGTTTAACTGAACAGCAGTGATCAGTCTTCATTTTACCAAACTTTAATAGCGTAGACAAATGTTTTTTTTTTTTTTTTTTTAAGATGATCATTATTTGGCTACTGCTCACAAGACCGAAGTGGCCTTCATTACAGTCTTATTTCGTACTGTCTGAGATGCGAGCCTTATTTCCTGTTTCGTCTTAAAAATTCATTTCCGGATTTATTTTTTTTTTTGACTGAAACCCAGCCTTAAAATCCGAACAAGTCAAATATTTTATTATGTTATTTAAGAACTTTTTTTTTTATCCTAGCAGCCCAATTATTTTTGCTGATTGCGAAAGGGTTTTACAGTTAAATAATTGGGATGTATTAGTAAGGTTTCAACCATATGTCCAAGAATATCCATTTTCATCTTGTTTCCCCATCATCGGTCTTCGCCTCTCTTCTTTTACAAGTTGTCCAGAACTATTTCGTGATTTTTCTTAGTAGTAAATAATTGCTTCGAAGGCTATAGCAGCAATAAAAATAGACCTATTCACTAGAAAGGTTTCAGACCATATGTTAGCATTTATCCTTCCCCATTGCCTTTGATGTTCTTGTATTATTGGGTTTTTGCAAGTCTTCCTTTCTGGGTGGGCCAAAATTTATTTTTCATAATATTTCTAAGACACAAACCACTTCTACAGAAAGGATATTACTCTAATAAAGACAAATGTATTTTCTAGTAATGTTTCACCTAAATGTCAGCTTATAAACATATTTTTCTTCTTTGTGCTACTTTCGGGGTTTTTCCCCCCTTTCAAATTGGTCCAGAAATTTTTGCCTTGTATTTAAAACTTGCAAATATATGTTGCTTATAATTTAGAAGATTATATATTCAAAATGATTCATCCGATTTTAAAATTTCATATTTTTAAAAATAAATGACATGGAATGATAAGTAATACATGGATGTAAAGAAAAATTGCAGAAGTTTTATACTGTGAAAAATAGATGGCTCCCGTGTGTTCTTCGTGAAGTTATTTCATGATGGCTGTTTTAGAAGCTTTTATGGAGTTACCTTGCAGTTGAATCGGTCGCAGTGGACTAGATGACTTAATCTTGGCCCCCATGTGTTTTCTTCCTTTAGGTATTTGTAAAAGATGAAAGTGAATGCTCCACCATTATCCACAAATTTATTTGAACTTAAACAATGGATTTCTGCTGTTGTACAATAAATTACCACTGACGCTTTACTAAGTGTTTTGCAGGAATTTACTTATCATTATACGTGTATTTAAAGGAAGTTATATCGAACACTTGTAAAAAAAAATTTATATTTTCCCTTTGCGTTTATGTATTACTTATCATTCTGTGTTGTTTATTTATGATAATAAGAAATTTTTTGAAACCGAGTGAATCATTTTGAATAATCCTGTATTATTCTTAGAACAAATGCATAAAGAAAGATTGCAAACATTTATCAGCATGTAACACAGTTTTCCCTGGCGTTGTTACATTTCTGGTTTTCTCGGTTCTTTCGAAAATTGTTTCGTTATGTTTTTCTTAATCGTAAATAACTACTGCATGACGAACACTCTAAAAATATTTTACGAGTAATTCTCATTTGGTTGAGGTGACTGTTTTCCAGTTCTCAGTTCTTTTCGGTGCAAAGGTCCATTCGAGTATAATACGTCCACCACTTTTAAAAGGTCACGAAATTCTTCCTCTACGGGTTACACTTTCTCGCTTACTGCTAGGCTAGGGCTCGTAAAGTTGTGACTTCAGGTTTGTCTCGTAAATTTTTGAACCTCGACCCCTTAACAACAGTGAGGGAGGGCGAGTTGCGACATGATGGTGTAAGGTTCAACTTTTGGTTTTTAGTAGCAGATTCGTTGGCTGCTTTACAGAGGATATCGTGCTGAGTTAAATTTATTCGGTTCTCTATCGTTAGCAACGAAAAAGAATCCAATGTATTTATCGTTGTTGAAGCGCCCGAATAATTTATGCTCTCGCGATGGCAACAATGAATCTAACCCGTCAATTTATAATAATATTTCTCATAGGCTCCCAAAAGCTGATTCATTCACTTTATAAAAATTCAAATAAATTTAAGTATGTGTATTAAATTGGGGTTCAGATTGTAAAGCTTATTGTGAAAGAAAACTTTTTGTCTCGAAAATATTTTTTTTAAAAAAATGCACAGTTGGTAAATGGGTAATGTTGGGCTATTCGCGAACTTTCCTCTACTAACATTTGCATTTACTTTTTATGATTTTATATTTAAATTTTCTAACTCCTTTTCTAACCAAATGAAACGTGATTAAGCGAATTTACGGATAAGAAGTGTAGTGAATTGATTTAAGGAAATATAATAAAAATACGACCGAGAATTTTTTATAGAGTTAATAGTGATTGATTAATAATCCAGTTGGAAATTAGTGATTGGAGGATAGTGATTAATAGCGAGAAGTCAAAGTTGAAGCGTATGAACTTGCATCTATAGCTGACGGACTGTTTTGAAAAACTTTTAAGAGTGAGCGTACGTTGGTGAGAGTATACCCGCTCAAACCTTAAGCAAGTGGGTAAGAGATTCATTTGATTATTGTTCCATGCTAGATTGCAGACGCGTTGAGGGGTAATAGACAGAGAAGATTTTTTAGTTTTAGTTTTTATTAACGTCGCACTAGAAGCAACACGAGGGCTATTGGCAACGGACCTCGTAATTTTGAACCTCGGTCAAGTGACGAGAACGATAGCTGAGCTGGCACCCCCTCTCCTAACTTCCACACCATGCCAACGGGAGGACTTTGGGCGCCGACAGATTTAACGTGCATCAGCCCCGGCTACACGGCGGGTCTTTGGCGGCCAAGGATCGAACCCGCGACTGAACGAAAACCGCCGGCCACGAATCCGAAAATAGACAGAGAAGAAGAGAGAGAGAACAAATATTGCATATTCACAAGCTGATAAAAACAGAAGGTTTAGACTTAAATTTGACTATGAATCTATTGAGTGCAAATTTCTATTACTCTTTCATTTAAGAATTATAGGACTTATAAATAATGTCCATCGAATTAAATAACAACTTGTTTGGATGCTGTATATTTTCTATAACCAAACTTCAAATACAATTTGAAAAATCTACTTTCATTAATATTTTTTTTAAAATCTAGATAAATGTCATAATGTTAATACCAGTTTGTTTGGTATATACATGCCCGAAATGCCAAAATTCATGAAATAACAATATGTAAATATGCAGATGGCAGTAGCATCGCGCTAAAAATATATAAATGAGCATTTACAAGACTTTCATTCGCACTCAAGTGATTTATTTGAATAGGTTTTCTAAAATGATTATGACCGCATGACGTTATATGAGAAAAGAAGTTCTTTTGACTTCAATTTTACAAGCTTTTATTTAACTTGCTATATTCATATGTATGTATGTCTTTCCAGTTCAAAATTTATTCTCGAATTTTAATTCACTTCTTATCATCCGATAGAGTTGAAATTTTGCATACACATTTAACTCGGATGATAATACAATACCATGATATGTGCCATACAGGTGGGGGCTTGGGCCTTACAATTATTGATTATTTAATTGGTTTCATTAAAGTCGCACTAGAAACAACACAAAGGCTATTGGCGATGGGCCTTGTAATTTTGAACCTCGGTCAAGCGAACAGAATGACAAATAGCTTGCACCTCCTCGCCAAACTTTTACACCCCGTCATGGAGGACTTGGGACCTTGACAGAATTTAACGTTCATCAACCCCGGCTACACTGTGGGTCTTTAGTGGCATCAAGATTCGAGCTCACGACTCGACGAAAACCGCCGGCCGCAAGTCCGCCACCATGACCACTAGGCTACCGTGGTCACTGGTCTTACACTTCATATCGTACAATTACAATTTTGCACATGCGTATAGCTTACACAATTGTTTTTTTTTTATTCTTAAATTTCAATTCTAAAATGACTGAAATAAATATAAGTAAAAAATGAATCAAGCATTTATTTAAAGATGGACTGAAGGAAAATTTATAAAAGCTTCTTTTGATTTCATTATAAATAAGTAGCTAAATGCTTAATTTATCTTATTTAATAATTTAAGTAAGTCGTATTTGTTTTTCATGCTTAATAATTTTCTTTTAGTTTGTTTATTTCATACAAATATATTGTTTTTAAATACCAAACGAATTTTTTAAATTAGAAATAGTTCTGAATCCCTGATTTATTTAAAACTTTGGTCTGAGAAATAAATATGCATCGAAATGTTTATTAAGCTTCATTAACAATTGCAACTTAAGGGATTTTTTGTCGTTTAAGAGTTGATTTGCAATTTAAGGCAACATCCAACGCAGTGGCAACTGAATGATAGAAGAAATTTATGTCTGCTTAAGAACTCCAAAAAGTCTGGGAAAGATATGTGGTATGCAGTGTATGCTGGCACATGTGGCGATTGAAAACAATGAGATGGAGGATGAATTAAGTACGGTGGTAAGATCTGGCTCAGAAAAAAAAAAAAAAAAAATCTTTCAACCAAAAAATCTTTGCCACCTTCTCTGATGCAACTGCTATCTCAAAATATAAACTGAGAGATCCGCTCATTGAAAAGAGTCTTTAGGTATACGAAATTAATTAGGATAGAGTACTGACAAAGACAATGGTTAGACTTATAGCATCTCATTTTAGAATTATGGAGATTGATTGTGAAGGTGGAAGGACATATATAGGTTGTAGAAATTACCCAGATACTGAGATATCGTTAAGCTATACTTTTAAATGTCCAACAATACGGATAATCAACCATATGGATCAATCAATAAGCCATACTTTTAAAGGGAGGAGCAATTCATCGACGAAGCTCCTTTCGAATAGTTGAATGCTGACAAAATAGTGCAGATACATAAAATTATTCTTTTAAACTCAAAGGCTCCCAACATTTTTTGGGCTAACAGCTCCTCTAGGAAAAACAATTACTTACCGCCCCTTTTCAGAAGAAGAAGAATTCGAGATAAAAACCAACGTTTTTATATGGTGGCAAAGTTTATTAAAAAAAATTATTGAAATATTAATTAAAACTGGAGAGAGTCTTCAGAGCTCACCGATGGACGGACTCAAACCTTATTGTCTTAAGTCATAGTGTTATGTAGCTGAGTCTGCAGACATGACAAAAATAAAAAAAAATAGGTTGTGACGTTATGCTATTCGCATTTTTCTGTTCCCTAATCTCGAGGGACTTTTGATAATTTGAATTGCATGAAACTACAATTTCTTCCCAACCAAAATGAAACGTGATTTGGTAAACTGTATGAAGATAGTAGTGAAATTGAGAAAAGGATATATAAATGAAATATATTGAAAGGAAAATGAAAGGAGACAGAGGATAACGACTCACTGATAAAGGTTAATAATTTGGATTGTTGTGACGTAATTAGTTTTGGGGATTGAAAAGAATTTTAGTTACAGTATTAAGCTACGAAGTTACTGTTAAAGAAAATTGTTGAATTCCGAACTAGTTAGTTAATTGGTAAGTTAAGATTTCCTATTTAAATTATAATTTAGGATTGTTGAATTAAGTTGGAAAGATGAGAGAGAGCGACATTAGCTATTCTCCAGTGATAATTAATAAAGTATTATGGGTTTTCTCTTTCGGGGCTTCAATTGAAGTTCTGTAATGGTTGGATTGGATTAAGATATAGTACAAGAGCAGAGTAATGAAAGGCAGTCATTGCAAGATGATTATTTTCTTTCACAACAAGTAAAGATCGGATTTAGTAGTAAGAATTTCCTATTTATCTTTTATCATTTCCATCGATTTCCTATGTCAAATGACTTCTAGGAAAATTACAGTCAGCGGTCTATCCAACAAGCAAGAGGAAACTGATGACTTACTTAAAGCGATCAAATCGGAAATGAGTAATTTCGATTTTGAAAGCTGCAAGCATATCTGGCCTTGCAATGCGTGGAAAATGTGAAGAATGTGAAAAAGAAAAGTCTTCCAGGAGCATAATCAAAGGGAAATTGTTTCATGCTTTCTCAGCTCTTACGAAGAAAACAGATTTTGTAAGAGCTTATTAAAGCGCTTTTTATTGCATTCTTGCAAATCATTTCTTTCAGAGAGCTGGATGACCAATTCCATGCGTTTTTATAAACTTCTATATTCGTATGTATAGCATTTCAGTTCAAAATTTGTACTCGTTTTTAACCCACTTCCTATTGTCCGATAGAGCTGAAATTTTATAAATACGTTTATCTGCAAGGACAATACAATACTGTGGAACGCTCAAGCAGTGACAGACTTGGGGGAAGGGCTTGCACATAACGTCCAATTCAGCTGAAATTTTGCCCACATGTATACCTCAAGTGATTGTATTTTAGTCTTAAATTTCCGGACTAAAAGAAATTAAACAAATATAAGTAAAGAAATTTTTTTTAATAAAATTTTTAGCTAAAAGTGGATTTAAAGGTATAAAAATAAAAAGGTATAAAAATATTTTTTTTAGTGTAAAATCATATATAAATTCTGAGGGCATGAGACATTAATACTTCCTTTGATCTTTTGTACAAATAAGTACTTATGAGAGATACTTAATTTATCGTAAGTTACCTAGGTATCTTAATTAAGTATACCAAATTTTTATAAATTATATGTTATTTTAAATTTAAAAAAACATGTTTATACTTTTTAGTCCACCTTGATTTTATCTGTTTTTATACGTATATTTTATAGAACGTTTAATACGAAATTTGTTTTAAGTTATGATCAAAAAGTTAAAAACAACATTTAAAAGCCATCCATGGTTGTCATGGTGACAAATACTTGCATCACTGAAAGCAAATGACGAAATTAAAATGCTTATTGTTTTTTAAAATTTTTTTACAGTTTTTCAGTCACGTGATTGCTTGTTGTCTTGATAGTTGGATTGACGATTTTAACGCAAAGTTGGGAAAAAATTTTCATGTTACAATTAAAAGACTCACAAACGTAACCTGAGTTTCGTTGAGTTGCTTTCAGTTTATTGATAACTGTTTGAAACGACGGGTGTTGTGGGAGACTCAAATGTTATTTCAGTAAAATTTGTTCTATGATTACAATATAAATCTTTAAAAAAGTTCATATTACATCTCTACACTCTCTCATTATTTTCTTACCAATAAATAAATGAATAAATAAGAATGATAAAAAGAAATACTTAAATCAATGTAACTTCCTCTTTACCAATATGTTATTATTTAACAATGTACAATTTATTAAAACTCAAATTTATAAAAATTGAATACATTACAATAGTTAAAAATGCAAATTAGAAGCAATTTTGCACTTACATCATCCAGTTAAAATAAATTATTTAAATAAATCTTAAACTTCATCAATATTATCTTAATCTTATTACATAAATTATTAAACTTAAAATCAAATTTATTATGTAAAGAATAAAAATCTTTTTGATATACATATATATACATATGAATGTATGTATGAAATGACTTTCCTCTTTCTTTTAAAATTAAGATTTAATTAAAACCCGTCAAGGCAAAGTTCAAATTTGATTGTTGTTTATTTTACTGTAGTTGAGAGAGAGAGAGAGAGAGAGCATATCCACAAGGCTGGAAATACAACTCCGCCGTTTGACGAACAATAAAAGAGCACAGAAGAGCACAAGAGAAAGAATTTTCTCTTACTTTGAATTTTATAGTAGAGATTTTAATAATAAATCACGTGATATAAATGAAGGGATTTTTTAGGGACTTCAGCAGCAAACAGAATGTTAAGTAGGCTTCATCCCTACAGGTCTGAAGCTGTGAGATCTGCATACTCAATGAATTTTTAAGAAGCGTGAATGCATAAATTAAGTTAAAAAGGAACGGTATCAGGGAATAAGAATGAACGCTTTACTTTTAATTGGGAAAAATTAGGAAATTATTATTAAGAGAAACTAATATAAATTAAAGTTAAATCATTACACACACACACACACACACACACACATATATGTATATATGTGTGTGTGTGTGTGTCAAAATACCTAATACACAAAAAGTAATAGGTATTTACTACAACTATAAAATCATTTGATCTCAAAACCATGCTAAGATGGAAACCAAATTTTTTAAAAAAATAAATTGAAAGTCACGAGTTTTAAATAAGGGTTTCACAATTGTCTGAAATTTCAAAAAACTTTGATTTTATTTTTAGTCACATATAAATTTAGATCAGTTCTATACGTACAAAATATTGCTATGTTTTTATATGAGTTTTACTGCAATAACTTCCATCCCACAAGAGCTTTAAGAGATTTTTTTTGTTGTAATATATTTTTAGAAATGAATTTCATTACTGGTGAAAACAGATACGAAATGATGACATAAACAAACACCACAAACATTCGCAAACTTTCATCTTGATGTACTAGATAGAGATATCTCTGCACAGACTAAAAAAGACATTTCTTTAAAGATAAAACATTCTTCGTGTAATTTATTTTCAGCCGAGTTGAAGGTCAATATTTTTATGAGTTGTAAATGTTAAAGAATGAATTCGAAGAGCAAGAATTCAAGAGAAAGATTTGTTGGAAATCTATATTATTTTATTGCATTTATGCGCCTAAATGTACAGTTCCTTTTTTCACTATATTGTGTTGAGGACGTTGGAAGGGTAGAATCTATTTTTTTGAAATTTACTGAGCTTGTGCATCCTTTATATTAACTGAATCTAATTTTTAGGCATTTGGAATGAAATAGGGAAATAATAGCAAAATTTTTCTCATAAATTGTTTAATACAGAATAAGACATTATTCCAGGTTAATCAGATATATTAGGTAAATCATATCAAAAGAAGAAATGCAGTGAATTAAATTAGAGATAGTGATATAGAAATAAAATAGAAGAAGATAGAGGATAACGGCAGACTGATAGTTATTAGTAAACTGGATTGAAACCTCTTTATTAATCTTTTGGATTGAAGTAACTCATAATCTAAGTACAAAGGTATAGATCAGAACAAGTGATTTGGTAAACTAAGATTTTATTATTAGATCACAATGTAGTATTGACGAGTTAAGAAGGATTCGAGCGAGAATGACCTTATCTATAGTCCTTAGGGATTGATAAAGTATTTTGACTAGCTGTTATGTGACTTCATTTGGAGTCTTATAATTATTGGCTATTTAATTAGGCTGAAAGATGTAAAGAGTTAAATAAATTAAGAATTAAATAAATAAATAATTAAATAAATAAAGAATTAAATAATGAAGAAAGGACTTTACAAGGTAATGTAACCTTATGTATTAGTGGAAGAGTTTAAAAAATAATAACAGGTCCAATACCAGACAATTTTAAATGAAATATAAAGAACTCAAATCGCAGTGTCTTATATAAGTCAAGCCATCTATAATTTATTTTGCAATAAAATGAAGAGCTGTATTACTTGAAATTTCTGTATGTTAAATTTTTCTGAAATTTCAGTTATTCTTAAAACTTGGAAGAGCTACTTAGAAACTATAATAACAGTCCTTAAAATTAAACATTAACGAAATAAAATTAAAAAAATATATATTCAAAACAAATAACCTGAAAGGTAAAGTATTCGACAGCAATGTTTTCCTGTTTTTGTTTATGCATATAGTCATTGCTGCCCCGATGGGGGGGGGGGGGCCCCGACGGTGCCAGTGAACAAGACCCCGCATTTCTAAAGGTCTCTAGCCTCTCGTCTTTGATTTTGCAAAATCAAAATGATTCTATTTTCCATCATTTTATGCTTTATGGTTTTATTTCGAATGTGATTTGGGACTTAACAAGACGGTATGAAATGCATCTATTTATTTAATGGAAGTATAATTTATCATCGAGTTTTGCCCCACCCCTGGATCTCAATAAAACAAATATTACTACATTTATTTAAATTTATTTATTTGAATTGAATTCAAATTTTGTTGGAATTCTCTGAAAATTATATCAACCTTACCAATAACCGATGCACCGGCAGAAAGATATTTCTCAAGATTGAAAATAACAATTAAAAAAAAAAAACCTACTTGAGAGATCTACATTAGTCAAGAACGATCTGTCTCCTTAACCATTTTATTAATTTGCTTCCCAAGTACGGGAAAAAACCTAAATTATTGTAATTTAGGTTTACAATAATTTAATAATTACAACAACAAATTTGCTACAAATCATGTAAGAAAACGAAACAAAAACACATTGTAAGTTTATTCTAGTAAGTTGCATTCCAGTTTGAATTCTTAAGTATATGAAACAATTATTTTTGCTATTTAATTTATTAAAGATTTTTTTTGTGGCTATAAAAACGTTAATTTTACTAAAATAAGATAGTAATACTAATTAAGTAAGTAATATAAGATATTAAATAGTTTTTGTACGTATATTTCATGTTGTTTAAAAAATGTATTAATTTAATAGCAAAAAGTGATTCAATACTTAAAACTTTACACTTTATTATACAAACTGGCAAAGTTTCATATTAAAATGAGCAAAAATTATTGATTTTTGATGAATCGGAAAAAGTGTGTCAAAATCTTCTACTTTTGATTTCGAAAGGTACTAAGTCCTGTTAAGCATTATTTTCATGTATTCCTTGCTATACCAATTGTATATTGCATTAAATGGCACACACATACACAATTAATTTGTTTATTTTATTATGCGAAATTTTTTTCAAGACCTATTCCTGTAAATTAAACTAAGCTTACGCAGAAAAGACAATGTAATAATGCAACCTAAACATTGCAATTTATTTTCCTACTTCCTTTTCTTCTTTCTCTAAACTCACTATCACATTAAAAAAACCTACAAAATTACTAAAAATAACAAAATTGTAAAACAATTTACAATTAGTAATACACACACACACACACACAC
>BMAW01131525.1:204056-220748 GCA_019974015.1 Nephila pilipes
GTGAGATTGCTGAGATGACACAGATATCATATGGAAGTGTATTTACTATCCTTCATGAAAAATTGAGCATGAAAAAGGTTTTTTCCAAGTGGGTGCCGCGATTGCTTTCGATGGAACAAAAACAGCAACGAGTCGATGATTCAGAAAGCTGTTTATCGCTATTTACTCGCAACAAAAAAGATTTCTTGCGAAAAAAAAAAAAAGATTTGGAAAAGCGTTGGAACGATTGTATCACCCTAAAAGGTGATTAACAAAAGGTGTTATGTTGATGAATAAAAAAAAATTTGCAAAAAAAATGTTGTTTTCAATGTTAGACTCGGGAGTTATTGATCGATGTGTTAACTCTATCAAATGCAATTGATTGCGAAGATTTTAACAGCTTACAAACGGCTGTCATCGATGAATTGATGCGAGAAAGTTCTTTGGATGAAGATGCTTTGATCGAATTTATGAAAGTTTATGATAATAAAAAGGTCGATAAAGACGAAGTTGAATGTGAAGTTCAGCTATTAACGGTTGATTTAATTAGCGAAGGCTTGAAATTTGCTTCAAGTATGGAACATTTTCTTTCTCGTGATCCTGACATAGAGCGAGCATTAAAATTTCAACGTAATCTTAAGATTTGTGTAGAAGGACACCAAGAATTATATAAACAACTTGAAAAAAAAAGCCTCTAATAACAGACTTTGAAACAACAAAAAAGCCTACAGAGGTCATTAATAACGAACGAAATTCTTCATTTGTATCAAAGCCGACAGTTGTGCTAGACATATCTAACACATCTGATGATGATAGCATTTTAAATCCATTTCGTTAGTAACGTTCACGCTTGTTATCAAATAGCGATGAATAGTTGTTAGTAGTTTTATCCTTAATTTCAATTTGAATTCTTATGTGTTGTATGTACCTATAGATTGAATTTTCACTGTACACTTATTTTAATATTTTTTGTAATAAAAAAGAATTGGTTTTTAAATATTTAATATGGATTCCATTGTTACTTTTTTTCACGGTTTCTTAGGAAAATATTTAGAGTTTTTTCTTCCTACATGATTTTTTAAAGTTGTGGAACATATTCCCAAATTTACCATATGTCGCATGTATTTTTTACGCGAATTTTTTTACACGGTTTTCTGAGGAACGTACCTACCATGTAAAAAAGAGTTGGGTGTATATATATGTATACACATTGCACTAATATACAGCACTCGTGTGTGAAGGTAGAGTCGTTTATTGATGTAAAAGTAGGGTAAAAAATTATATAAAATCTTATAAAATTTCTCATCTTGTATTCTTGTATATCTCATACATCCTTTCTCATCACTCTCCTTTTTTCATATTCATGTCTATAATTAAAATCATGTCTATAATTAAAATCAGACTGGGCAAACTGTCGTAAGAGCTGGCTCTCGCAAATCATTTGATTGTTGTTGAAGGCACGGTAAGACTAAGTTTCAAGTCCCGCTTTTGCTGAGCCGGTCCTGTATACAGTGAGCCGGGCCGCGAGTAATTTTAGGGAAGACCACACATTGACCATGGTCTGTGCATTCTTACTTCAGAGGGAGTGTCGTAGTTGTATATCTAATCTTTTTCTAGCTCAAGCATCTAGACTACTGGCGACTGCGGTTTTGTTATAAAGACGAGATTATGGGAAATGACCACTTTCCCTTTATCACACACACCTTTCAAACAGGTAGCTGTCCCCCTCAGGGGAGGGACTTGCATTCTTGAAAGAAGCTTTTGTCCACCACCTACTTCCGCTGGACGATAATTCTCAATCCTTTTGCATTCAGGTTATCAATGTGTCGCTTAGAAGTAAAAATATTCGGAGAATTCCATTATCTGAACAAATCTCATATCTTAACTAGACAATTCCAAGCATTCCCTTTGCAGAATCTTTAAGAAATTTTTCTAGGAATATCAGCTAAAGAAGAAAACATAGATAACTACTTTTTTTTGAAAACAAAACAGAATTCTAAGATCTAAAAGTTTAAGGAACGTTATGATTATGCCAACACCTGTCCTTTGCATGTGTAAAAAAAAATCCTCGTTTTCCATATTCGGTCTGTTTTTATTTTAATGCTTCAAACATAAAATTTAAAATTCGGAAAATGTGAATGGCACTGCGTAAAGGTAGTATTTTTTATGTAAAAAAAAAAAAAAAAAGTTTCATACTTTATTTCTTTATTTTTACATAGTTACAAAGTAAACTTGCTGCTTTCATCCAAAAAAATATAATGCTATCTTCCAAAATATCCTTCGACTTCAAACTTTAATATTACTGTTCACGACTTAAGGCACGGGTCGCTTAAAACTAATTTACGCTAGTTTATTTTTACAAACCTGTGTATTATTGATTCCCCATTTCTTACAATTTATTTTAAATCCATCTATAAAGGTATTTATTCTTAGATTCATTGTGTGAAATAAAACAGCAAAAGTGATAAAAATTATCGAAATTTCAGCTGACATTTACTTATCTAAACGATAAATAAGTAATTGATTACTTATTAATTTTATGAAGGATAGAAATTCTACTTTTCACTTTTCAAGTGTATTTGAAGACGCAGAACCTAATACACGAGAGAAAAATTAGCAAGTTGAAAACTAACATCCTTTAACAAGTTTCTTAAAGGAAATATATTGTCTATTTATTTCCGTCAAGCATTTATCAATACAAACAATGTTTTCCCTCTTTTTATCGGATGAAATATCCTTTTAAAATACAGAAAGGGTTTTCCTCAAAAAAGAAAACAAACTTGCAAGCCACTACGTTGTCACGTTGTATAACCAGCGAAGTGGAACTAAAGACCTCCTCTTCTTTTTTTATTTCTTTTTTTTTCCCCAAAAATCTTTTACTAAGAAGAAAAATGTTCAGAATGTTTTAACTGAAAGCACACTTCATCACGTTAAAAAGTCATTTAAAGACAGGGAATTCGTCTCAACTGACGGTTACCGAGTCTCTTTTTCCTTCAAGAATTCGTGGTTTCATCATCAATGAAGTTCCTTCTGAATGAAATTTTTCCTCCTTTTACTGCATTTCGGTAGATAGCGGGAAATGATAACAGCATAATGATATAAACGTAATTTATTCATAAATAAGAACAAAGAAGAGCCAGTGCCTTACTCTTTCTGCTTTCAATAATTTTCAATTGTATGGCATCATAATTATTGGTATGATGTTTGCAACACGTTACTCGTTGTTCACTCAAAAGGATCAATGAATTCTGTAATGTGGTGAGAGACAGTTTATTGTGCAAGAGATTACCGCCATTTTGTATCATAGAAAATATGCTTGGTTGTTTTTCTTTATGTTCAGTGTAGGATTTTCAGATAAAAATTTTCAAATGCCTAGAAAGTTGTGTCACCATTCTGTATTTCGGAACATGTATGTAATCAAAATTCTTCTGAATTCAGAATCGATTTACCGGTTGAACAGGTTTCTTCGTAAAATGCCGAACTTTTTCAATTTGAGTAAAAATAAATGTAAGAAGTTTTTTTTTTTTTTTTTTTTTAAATCAAGCTTATGTTTCAAGATGGACTAAAAGGTATAAAATAATTCTTTTTAGGGTAAAATTATATATTTAATTAGTATAAGCATCTGGTGCTCAACTCAGATGCTTTGCTAATTACCGATAAATTTAGTAACCTAGCTATTTAACTTACATATGAGAACAAAAGAAGGATTAATGCCTCAAGTTTTATAAATTATACATTATTTTACATTTAAGTAAAATTATTTTTATACCTGTTAGTCAAACTTGAATAAAAGCTTGATTTAATTATTTTTACTTATATCTATTTAATTCTTTTTAGTCTGGAAATTTAAGAATAGGAAGAAGTTACTTGAGCTATACGTATATTCAAAATTTCTACTCAATTGGACGTTGTTCAGTTCAACAGTAGTTCCCCAAAGAAGCTGGAAACTATATTCCTGAATTCATTTTCCTTTTTTGGCTTCTATTTCTAGATTGATTTTATAATTAATTTTACCTTCGATAGCTTTTTCAGTTTTGAAACAAAGAGTGCACAAAATATCCAATTCATCATCATTTAACATGGCCACAGAAATTCTGAATTTTTTTTTGACGATATTTTGTGTATGTGTGTATACACATCACTGGTTTCCTTTAAACACACACAACAGGTAGTAGAAACGGAAATCTCCTCGGTAAGTATATCATCTTCATGTTGGTTTAATCCACCATCGACCAAAATCCCATACATGTTTTTTGAAACAAGCTCCTTTTCTTGCATAAAATGATTTGTTTCATCTTTTGGTCCTCTGTATTTGTGTCTTTTAAAACATCTTGGAGCCAAAAAGACGCTATAAGATCTGCTTTATGTTTGCAGCCAAAAAAAATGCTTCGTATGGTGTTCTTTTGATTCCAGAAAGAAAAGCGCTATTTTCCTAAATTGAAAGAACCGCAGTCCTTCCCTCCATTGGTCAAATTTGCTGTCCTACATTCAAGTACCGAGCATATTTGGAATACATTGATTAGCTCTTTTAACACTACCCTGGCTTTGTGAATGACGAGGCTTCCCATGGACGATCTTCTGGGCAGGCCAAAACTCCATCAAACTGGTCACCATATTATTGTCAAATTCCTACCGTAATTTTCATTGTCAGACAGCAATACAAATGGCGCCCTAAGCAACGAGACCATATCCGCTACGTTGTAGGTTAACTTCTTCAGCTCTTTTTGACATCAGAGCCTTCAGAATCACAAACTTTGTAAGATGATCTTGATACTTCATAGTAAATTTGTATTCTTATATGGCCGGGAATGAAAATCATTAAGATCTATCTGACAACGGGAATTAAATTCAGAAAAAATAATAGGTTTTATAAAATTGCCTTTTTGTTTTTTCTGGTAGGGCTCACAAATGTATATCAGTTCAATACCATAACGTGTATATATCTGTATTTGGTTGAAAGTCCTTTCGACATTCTATCACGTCCTCTGTGTTCAATAGCCAAATGAGTTTCATGAAGTACGTGAAATAACTCAGTATCCGTGATTACATATTCCGTGACTGTATAATATTGTATAGTACTGACACCTTCTTTAACAGGATAAATGGGTTTACTTATGTTTTCTACAAACATCATATCGTAGCGATTCAGCAAACAATAGTCCCTTGGATTCTTGTAAGTCATGTTTGCTTTTTTATATCATTTGTTAAGTTTTAGTTAGTAGTTTCAGTTAAGATCCAAGATCAGTTACATTCAAAGACATATATACTGCTGTTTGTAGAAAATGCAACACCATGAAAGAATCATCAGAATCAAATGAAATTTAATGCAGAAACGACTTGTACTGATACAAATAAATGATGAAATTTTCAAAACAAAAGAAACAAATTAAGCGTCCGAAATCAGTATTTGGTGCAGCCACCATGCGCTGCAATAAGTGCTGCTATACGACGTGGCATGGAGTCAAACAGATGTTGAATATCTGCTTGAGGAAGAGAATTCCATATCGCTTGTATGCGCAACCAAAGTTCGTCTTTGGAAACTGCAGGACGCGGATCACGAGCGAGACACCGACCAACCATATCCCACACGTGCTCAATAGGCGACATATCCGGTGAATAAGCAGGCCAAGGAAGAAGTTGCATGCGTTGTGCTGAACAGAAGTCTCGAACAGTCCGCGCAACATGTGGGCGTGCATTATCCTGCTGAAAGATAGCTCCAGGGATGCCTTGAAGGAAAGGAACGACTTCGGGCTGTAGCACTTCACGGACGTACCTGTTGCTATTGAGATTACCCTCAATTCGTATCAAATTGGATCGTCCATGATACGAAATCACACCCCAGACCATAACTCCGGGTGTTCGACCACTATGTCGTTCAATAATACACTCAGGAAGGCAGCGTTGACCGGCATAACGTCTAACACGAACACGGCCATCATGGGTCCACAAATTGAAGCGTGATTCATCTGAAAAGACAACTTGGTGCCAATCAGCTCGCCTGTCTCTGTGCTCAAGAGCCCACTGCCGACGCAGCCGTCGATGATTCGCCGTGAGGGGAATCCTGTATAAAGGCACCCTTGCACGCAATCCACGGCGCAGCAGACGACGACGAATTGACGAAGCCGACAATTGTACACCTGTAGCAGTAGACCAACGTGCTGCCAGCTGCCTGGAGGAAGCTGTGCGATCATTCACCGCCATGCGGAGCAGGTGTCGATCATCGCGCTCTGACGTCACCTTCTGTCGTCCAGTGCCTGTTTTTCGAGTTGTTCGGTGCTCGTCGGTCCACTGCTTCCAAACTCGCATCACTGTGGAACTGTTCCGCTGCATACGAGCTGCTATTGCGCGATAGGAAAATCCTCCTTCTCGAAGGCCGATTATCCTCCCTCGTTCAAACTCCGTAAGTTGCTTGAATTTCTTATTCTTCCGTCGTGGAGGCATACTCAGGTCTCACTAAACGTTTGCCACTAACAAATAATCATAGACTTTTTTCAACGTCCCGCTACAGCACTTTATTTATACGCTTTCAGCATCAATTCAGAGGGCGCTGCGCGCGCCGCGCACGCGCGATGGCTCTGAAACTTTATTAATTTGCATAATATCCTATAATTGACATTTGCTGCGAATTTCATTTGATTCTGATGATTCCTTCATGGTGTTGCATTTTCTACAAACAGCAGTTTAGATAATGATATTGTTGCGTACCTGAGATGACGCTTCCCTGCAAAGATTCTCTTATGAAGGAGAAGAGGCATTTACAGAAATTTAATCAGCCAGACAAAGCTTAAGTAATGATCCTTAATCTTGGCGACAGATTTGGCTACCGTTCTGATAACTTGGTGAGAAATTTGGCGACTTTGGTGATAAAATGAAGGTTTCAGAAAGTGTTGGAATCTAGGAAAAAAACGATTGGTCAGAAAGTTACAACTTTTCCTGAAATTTCCCTGTGACGTCACACCTGGCCGGAACAGGAATAATTACGCGGAGAGCCCGAGACGGAGAGTCTCTCTGTCTTTGTCTGCTGCTGCTTTGAGTCTGCTTTGGAGATCGATCCGAAAATCGACTGGGAAGTGGACAGCATTTGACTGAGTGAATTTGCAAAGGAACTATCAGTAGTGACCCAAGTGAATTTAAGCAGAAGAGCCGTGTATCTGTCGAACTGTCGGAGCCTGCCTTGGAAGTGCAAGGTATTACTGCAAAGATTTGACTAGTGTGAACTAGTAAGCTGGTGAGCTGAACATTGCTGAAACAATTGTGACTGCCATTGCAAGTGCTATTTTTATTCCTGTATCTGTGTCGCTAATCTGTACAAGTGCTAGGTTTCTGTTTATACTGTGACTGTCAAAACTTTGCCTCCAAAGCGCCGTCTTGTCCTGAAGATTTGCTGTTAAAGTATTATTTGTCGTTATTTTCCGCGTCTGACTGATTTTCACTGGCATACACCCATGAACGATTGGAATTTTTGTAGCAATATACATGTAAAATAGCATGCGAACAAATAATATTTGTCAGCATTTTATGATATTATACACAAAAATCATCCAGAACTATAGACTTATGCACGAAATTAAATGTCAATTAATTATGATTTCAATATTGGCGCAGTTAAAAAAGTCAAAGCGGTGATATAGGTCATAAATTTTTTTTTATTTTCATTTCTAATTAAAGATCTCCAATGATATTTACAAGTTAATTTCTCAACATTTTCTTACAATTAAATTCATTCCAAATTGTTTTTAGTGTCTTCCGCGATAGTTTTTCTTTTTGTCTATATTTTTGTTTGAAATAAAAATTTTTAATTGTGACAAGTGACAGAGGAAGGAGAGAGAGAGAAAATTCATTAAATGCTAAATGCTACCTGAATATCCAGTGCAATTAAAACTGATTCAGAGTACCAGTTTTACCACATTGTAATCTCAGTATCGATATTTGGAAAATGTCCAACACTTTCTATTAATGACAATGTAATTAAAGCTAATTAATCTAATATTATTCAAGAGCATCATAATCTTAATATGGACAGATGAATATTTGTGTAATGACTCTACGTCCTTAAATAAGTTTTTAACTGAAAGAATTCATAAGCTAGAACCACATTCTGCAATATAAGAAGAAATTGGAACGAATGAAAAATGCTGTTGAATCTTGACATTGAACGATGATGTCTCGTTATTCTGCAAAAAAAAATTAGTGCACAAAGAAAACTCGATAGTTAGAAGTTAAATTACGTCATTAAAATTTAATAAAATAGAATTAGAAAGTCTGTTGAAAAGCAGTTGGTCCTTAAGAGTTAATGATACTTAATATATAAAAGTTTTCAAGGAAACCTTTTCTTAAATTTATAAAATGTTAAATACGAGAATAATGCAAAGTTTAATATACCGAAGAAAAAAAAAAAAAATTGATAAGACCAAAAGAGAGAGAGAATGTTCTTTCTATTTGGAATATTCTAATATATACCTTATATTTTAAAGAAAACGCGAAGGATTTTATTTTTATTCCTTTTCAATTTAAAAGCGTTCTTATTTTCAACCAAAAATTTAATTTTTGTATTACTTTCCACAATTTAATTCAGACTATAAAGAATTATTTGAACTTCTATTTTGCAGTTGTAATTTATATTTTAAGGGGACACAGTACTTTAAAAATGACCAAACTATCGAAACAATTTTATTTCTTTATTTTTTATTTGTAATATTTTTCTAAATATGTATGTAAAATTTTATATCTCTAGCTGCATTATTTAGCGAGTTGTTAAATTTTTTTTAACTACGTGCCAAATCGTTTTCTTAACCTCCAAAGCTTAAAAGTGCTTTTTCTGAATTTTTTGAAATCAATATAAAGTTTTGAAATTTTTTCTGGTTGTTTTCTGTAACTGTAATAATATGTTTAATAATTATATGTATGGAATAAGGATTAATAAGTTAATAGTTCCTTTTTTAATTATATACGAAAGTAAATATGGCTGTTTTTTCCCCTCCGTTTTACGTAGAGTCTGAAAGCTATAAATAACATTGGTACAACCAAACTCTTCCACAAAACTATGAGAAACACTTTTAAGAAATCGAGAAAATAAATTGTTAAAAAATATTTTAAAAAAATGTGGAAGTAGTATAAATCTTAAAACATATTGAAATATTTTTAAAAAAAAAAAAAAAAAAAAATTAGAATCTTAAATGAATCTTAATTAGAATGCTTGTTTGAAAGTGAAGGTTTTTTTTCCTCACCCCCCCTAGAAATCCATATTTCATGTGTCTTTATAAATGGTGACTATAAACTTTTTCTTATAACACATCAATCAATAACTCCCGAGACTAACCCAGAGATGGCGCTCGTAGTAAACCAGTAACCAGGTCTCTCTAGAGTACTAACCTTTGCTTGAAACGTGTCAAAATTTTAAGTCGATCGGACCAGAAACAGCTGAGTTATCGAGGTTGGAGTAAAGTCGTTTTGTAGTTTGTTTGAAAAATGGAAAAAACCGAGTTTCTCTCGTGTTCTGATAAAACATTGTTTTTTAATGGGTAAAAACACCGTGCAAGCGAAACAATGGATTGAAAAATGTTACCCGGACTCTTGTCCATCAAAAGCAACGATTTGTCGGTGGTTTGCCGAGTTTAAACGTGGTCGTACCGACACAAATGACGCGGAACGCTCGGGTAGACCTGTGGAAGCCGTTACACCAGAAAATGTGAGTGAAGTGACAAAAATTATAATGAAAGATCGTAAAGTGAAGCTCCGTGAGATTGCTGAGATGACACAGATATCATATGGAAGTGTATTTACTGAAAAAGGTTTTTTGAAGTGAAGTGAAGTGAAAAAGGTTTTTTCCAAGTGGGTGCCGCGATTGCTTTCGATGGAACAAAAACAGCAACGAGTCGATGATTCAGAAAGCTGTTTATCGCTTTTTTCTCGCAACAAAAAAGATTTCTTGCGGGGGGAAAAAATTGGGGGGGGGGGAAAGATTTGGAAAAGAATTGGAACGATTGTATCACCCTAAAAGGTGATTAACAAAAGGTGTTATGTTGATGAATAAAAAAAAAATTTGCAAAAAAAAATGTTGTTTTCAATGTTAGTCTCGGGAGTTATTGATTGATGTGTTAAATATCTAACAAAAAGAAATTGACCTCAAGGTACTATTTTCTCTTAATCGTATCAAAGACTTAGAGTACTTTATGAAATTTTTAACATGAAACTCCAATAAATAATATAACACATCAGTCCTTATTATGTGACGTTGCGCTATTCACGATTTTCTCTTCACTAATCTCGGGGACTTCTATCGAGTTTAATTGCATAAAATTGCAATTGCTTCCCAATCAAAATGCAACGTAATTAGGTAAATTAGATAAAGGTAGAACTAAACAAAAGTTATTTAGATATAATGATATACAAATGATATGCAATTAATGGAAAAGCAGAAGAGAGATAGAGGACAAGGATTGACAGCCCGAGCATTGTTACAGTTTTGTTAATTGAACTGAATTCTACAAAAAGAATTAATCTACGTCAAAGTTAGCGCTGATATAAAAAACGAGTGAATTGGTAAGATGTTTTTTATTTTAATCATAAATTAGAGCTATGAGTTAGGGTGGAACTCTAGAGAGAGCGACCTTAGTTATTCTGCATCCATAATAAATCCTTTCACTTGTTTAGTCTCGTGTTTTCTCAATTAGTGTAGCCATATCTCAATTTAATATATTAATGGCGCAAGAGCCGAATAATGATGGACAAACGCCACAATTACTTATTTGAAAATTTCTCTTATTCAATTCACTTCATTCCATATATATTATATTCAAAAATACTTCATATTTTACTAAAATGACACGGATACTCATCGTACTTTTTAAAAACATATCTCCTTTATTACAAATAGATTTTTGAACTTTTTTTTTTCTTCCAGAACTAGGAAATTAATCTTCTTTCAAAACACTTTTGATAAGATAATTTCATTGAATAAAAAAATTCATTGAATAGCAATTTTATTATATGATAAAAACTGCAATCCATTTATAATATTTCCACTTATCTAACATCATTACACACACAGCTGGTTTCGCGAACAGGAAATTTTGTGCCAAAACGATGTAACGGATATCCGGATTTAACGAGCATTTCCGCCGATTCTAAGGCCCTTTTTCTAAAGGAATCCGGCTTATCATCGTAAACGTTATCAATGATCTTTGAAATTTTCGGCGTTCTTACAATAATTAGTACAAGATGTCTGCTTACTGAATTGAGATCCTAATAGCAGATTTCACTTAATCTCTTAACTCAGCGAGACGTATTAATTGAATCGAGTTTTCATGCATCTTATTTCATTCCATTTTTTATGCTTATGTTCCTTGCCTAATGTTATAATAAATGTTCCTTATGTTATAATAAATATACGTAAAATTTTTTTTTTAATCAAACTTTCATTTAAAGTTGGACTAAAAGGTATAAAAGTAATTTTTTTTAAACGTAAAATAATATATAATTTATGAAAACTGAAAACGCTTAACTGTGATACATGGATAATTAACAATACATTATTTTCCATGGCTACTTAATTACATAAGATATCAAAAGCTTCAAATTTTTCTAAACTATGTTACTTTCTAAATTATTTTCTAAATTAGTCTCAAGCCTTATTATCCAATTTTCTAAATTAATCTTATTTTCAAATTTTTTTAAATTAGTCTTAGTCTTTCTAAGTTAGTCTTAAGTCTTATTTCATAATTTTCTAAATTCGTCTTATTCTTTCTAAATTAGTTTTCTAAATCATTCTCAAGTTTTTCTAAATTATTTTACTTTAAAAAAAATTAATTTGTATACCTAGTAGTCTTTCTTTAAATAAAAGCTTGATTAAATTTTTTTTTTTTTTTACTTAAGTTTATTTAATTCTTTTTAGTCTAGACATTTAAAAAGACTGAAAAGCAATTACGTGAGCTACACGTGTGAGCAAAATTTCAACTGAATAGGATGTTGTTATGTACGTGCCTTCCCCCCCCTCCAAGACCGTCACTGTTTGAGTAGTATTGTTTCCCCCTCGGAATTATAAGTGTTTGCAGAATTTTCGTTCGATCAGATGATAGAAAGTGGGTTGAAATTCGAGTATAAATTATGAATTCTGGAAAAACATTCATTCATATGAATGTTGCACGAATTAAATAAAATATTCATAGTTTACTTACTGTGATAAGGCAAATTCTCAAGCACTTACAATGACAAACGGTGAATTCTTAAGTTCCTACAATGACATTAGGTGAATTTTGAAGTACTTACACTGACATAAAAGGAATTTTGAAGTTTTTGAAGTGATTTAATTCGAGAATTTCAAAACCGAGTTACGTAAGTGCCTAGAATTTTAAAGAGGATCCAAAAAGATTAAAACACGCGCAACACTCACATATGAACTCTTTATCGTAATTTTTTTTTTTTTTTCAATCTGAGCTTCAAAAAACTTAAAAATAAACAATGTATAGTACAACTGAAAAAGCAGTAAATTATGAAAAATATAGCACGATTCTCATAAAATTGAAGTTTTTGTCATTTCTACATTCTTGACATTTTTGCAAGCATTCAATCAACATCATTCATGAAAAAAAAATAAAAAAAAGGTTTTATCTTCAATATATGAAACAAAAGTCCATTTGGTTTCAGTTTTAAGATAGTCTTCATCTAGTGTTTTCAACCATGACTGAAACTAGGAACACATTTTGAGAAAGAAAAAAAAAAAAAAAACCTCTCATATTAATGTAATGGTGCAGTTTTATTGCACATATATGCGAAGGACTATATATATCGTAACGTTTTAATTATTATATATACTATAAGAAATAGCCAAGATATTTGAATATGATTCATTGTACATATTAATTGATCATTATGTACATAATGTTGTAAATCAGCTATTAATGTTGATTTGTTTGGTTTCAGGAAGCTGTTGATTGAAGAAATCCGCAGTAAGAAAATAGACTTCGGGCAGAATTCAATTTGCTGAGTTTTACAATGACGACCTTCGTAAGGTCAAGAAACGATGGGAGCTTGTCCATTCCTGGCGGATATGCAGGGAATGCCCCCCATCCCCCGCAGGCAGCACAATTTAAGGGCATCGAATTCGGTTGGTATCTTGTAATGGAAGTTACTTGTGCAACGAAAAATAAGTTGTTGACCATCTTGTTTATTTTGTGTAACTTTAGAAATAATTTTAATTTTTTTTAGAACGCTAGTGTTTTTATTGTTTATTGTAAATACCTTTTATTTATTTTGTGTTACTTGAAAAATAATTATTTTTTAAACGTTAAGGATTTTGTTTTTATAACACGTTTTGATGTATCGCAAATACCTTTGTTTATTTCGCCTAACATCGATGAATATATTTTTTGTACTCGTTATATACTTTATGTATTTTAAAACTATATAGAAGCGCATAAAAAAACCTGCACTCTACCCCCGCCCCCATTCCCAGGAACGGGCCTGGCTGAGAAAAATGAACTCTGTATGGTGACTATGTAGTGAAGTTTTAAAAAATAATAAATAAAAACTAAGTGTTCCTATCTCGATTAATCTTTAGTAAAAATTAAAACTTTATGTTAATCAGGAATAATATTTAAAATTTTACGTTTTTGCATGTTATTTCAATCTACGGATTTGTGAAACCAAACATAGCTGTAATTTATAATATTATATACCTAAGGATCAATTAATAGGCGGAATAAATTTTATCCAGATTTCTCTCGATTATTTCTTAGTAATAATCAAAACTTTACGATGACTCGTTTTTCATGACGTAATGACATTTATCATGACGTTTATCATGACGTAATCTCAAAATTAAGAAACTTTTTTAAACTACATTTTATTCATTTTTATTTGTAAAGAACTACCCATTGAACATTACAGTACAGTTAACAATATGTGGAGCATATTTTATACCAAACTAATTGAAAATAAATAATTAAAAATACAAAGTGAGAGGGCAGTAGAAATTGTTAAAATTCAAACCAAAGCAATTCCATCCCTACCACATGATTAAATATTATGTGTGGAGTTTTATTCAATTTGAAAAAAATATTCAGGTAGTGTGAAATTGTTCGCATCATATATTCGTTAATATTAGTCGAAGATAGCCTTAAAAATACATAGTAAGAGGGTAGTGGAAATAGTTAAAACTAAACCTAGCAATTATAGTCTTGCCTTACGATTACAATGTTGTGGAATATTTTTCAATCCTAATAAGTGTAAGGGAGAGTGAGAGAGCACAGATCCTATTCTTTAACATCAATCGAAGATAGCCTAAGAAATACAAAGTAAGAGGGTGTGGTAGAAATATTTAAAACTCAAGTTAGAGCGATTCCATCCCAGCATAAGCAAACTAGGTCTCACAAGTCATGCCGCCTGCCACTTAAATAAAGAACCCCTGTGGAAAAAATTTATACCTCAAATCAAAATGCTGACAAGCGCCATTCTATCATCGGCAATATAAATTTACTAGCGTTTTCAAAAAATTCTAAAAGGAAGAGAGGAGAAAGGGAAACTCTTACAAAAAACGTCGGGGGAAATCGTCTGATTTACTACTCAGGGAGGGGCAGGGGGTAGCCCCTGAAGTGAAGTGGGGGAGAGACGGCTTTGTGAAGAGATGACGTCTAATTGAGGCAATTGCAAAGATACGACCTCAATAAAGGTCGACCGGAAGTTCTTTTAAGCTGAATAGTTCTTTCCCTAACACTAACACATTCGAATTCTTTTGTTTATTGACCTAAACCCCACTTAAATTTTTCGACTACATATCCTTCCGAACTGCCACATAAGAGTCAACCATTCCGAGAAAGGATGAATGAATATCCTGAGGGATATATATTTTCTTTTTTTCATTCTTTACTTTTGCGTGCATATTGCGTTTTCGCCTTCTAAGGTAATGTTTTCTCCTCCCCCCTCCCCGTACGTGGACTTTTATTATTGTGTTACCTGACTTCGTAAAATTTGATGCTTCGGGGTGGTTTTTGAAGAGAAAGGATTATGGAAGTTTTTTTTTTTCCCTGGCGCGTGAAAGTGAATGTCTAAGATCGTAGACAATGAATCATGTGATAAGCGTTTAAAAATTATCGTTTGTGTTTCTCAAGTTGTTTTTTGCGTGTGGATGGTAATATGAAGGAAGACCCGCAGACAAAAATGCATAAAATTCGGTTATCGTGCACTTAAAAAGTTTTAATGTAAGAAATGTCTACAATGTTTCACTATTATTGAATGAAAATTATGATTTCGCATATTGTTTGCGTGTAAAAATTAGAATCAATTACTATATATATTTATAAGAATGAAAATAAATTTTTTCTCACCAGAAGGAATTCGTTTTTATGAAATCGGATGAAAAACTAACATATTAAGTTAAAATTATACTTGGAGAACACAACATAATGTAGTTTCCCTCCTGTTAACCTTCTACATTGTCAACTATTTTAATACTAATGACTTGTGTGTAGTGTGAAGATGGCTAATTTCAAAAGAAAAACAAATATATTATAATTACATTAATATACATATTATTGAGGTAATAATTTCGTAGCGGAGGGAGATGTCTATGAAATATCCAAAATCACTCTGTCAAAATTTCTGAAATATTTCGTTAACACTTAATTTTTTCCCCCTCTTAGATATTCTAAATTCCTAAGCCATATTATCTAATCACACTTACTAAATAAAAATCTGAAGCTTGCCAAAGATAAGGGCCCACTATATTTTTTTCTGAATATTTTCAAATGTTATTTTTATTATAACGAGCCGAAAGGGGCCTGAAATATATGTGAAAGCCCCATGATATTTCAAAACATTTTTTATGGAGTTCTGTTCTAATTTTTTATGAAGCTCTGTTCTAATTTCTGTCAAAATTTCTGAAATATTTCGTTAACACTTGATTTTCCCCCCTCTTAGATATTCTAAATTCCTAAGCCATATTATCTAATCACACTTACTAAATAAAAATCTGAAGCTTGCCAAAGATAAGGGCCCACTATATTTTTTTCTGAATATTTTCAAATGTTATTTTTATTATAACAAGCCGAAAGGGGCCTGAAATATATGTGAAAGCCCTAAGATATTTCAAAACATTTTTTATGGAGTTCTGTTCTAATTTTAACAAGTTTTATTTAATGCAATACCTAAAATCTTATACTCATTATACTTATAATATGTATACACACCTAATGAGAGTCAAGAGTATAAAATTAGCAAAAATGTATTTATTAATTAACTCATACTACAAAAAGAATTAATGAAGCGGAATTAATGTAATTAATTAGTTTGATGTAATTAATATATCCCATGGGACTAAATATATTAATATATTATATTGAAATCAATTTAATTAGTTAATTTTTTGAGTAATTATAATGACCAAAATAATTTGAATTAGAAATTTAATTTGGATGTATTGAAAAGTATTTCTTGGCTATGTTCTTGATTTGGAAGGCGAGTCTGAGTAAAAGTATCCTAGGTTATTTAAACGCTGTCATTATACACTTGCATTATTTAAATACATAAAACTTTTTAGCGAAAACTTTTAAATATAAAATTGATTTAGGTTTTGAAAATACATCACAAAATAAATAAATAAATTTTTCCCAATTATAATTTTTAGAAACAATATGTACGAAACTGATTAACACGATGGATCAACTGCTGATAAAAAAAAAAAAAAAAAAAAGACTGATAAATAAACTACAATGTTCC
>BMAW01131525.1:221148-259152 GCA_019974015.1 Nephila pilipes
GGAACATTGTAGTTTATTTATCAGTCTTTTTTTTTTTTTTTTTTTTAAAAATTGTTTAAAATTAGTTTTAATTTTTTAATTAAAAATTTTTTAAAAAATTTATTTTTTAAAAATTTTAAAAAATTAATTTTTTTTTTTTTTTTTTTTTTTTCATATCAGGAGATTACTAATAACTTAATCTTCTTTATTAAAAAAAATTACTCCGTATTAAATATGACACGATAACCATGCATATTTTAATTCAAATTTGAAACAAGTTGCCTATTTAAATTGTTTATAATAAGTAAGTTGTACAGTAAGACAGTAGACCATAGCTATTAATTATTACTACTGCATAACGCTCTTTTTTACTGTAACTAGTTAATACAATATGTGTTCCATCGATTTTTGATCATTATTACTCTCTATTGGTGGATAAATTTTGCTTAGAAAATATATTAATCACCTCTTATGTGTCTCTGTATCCTCTAATTAGTCGGAATTTCAGTGAGCTTTTCATAACCACCGACAAAGAAAACCAATCGAACCAGTTGTATGTCTGCTACATGTACAAATTTATCGCAGAATTTCACCGTGGTTTTCTTTTATCTGAACAAACTTCTAAAATACATTTTTGCTTAGCGATTTTAAAAGGGAAAAAGAGTATTTCGTTGTTATTTATGAGTATTATTAACGTTATTGTAAAAGTATTTTTCTAACTTCAGAAAATTTATCGCGGGATATGAAATAAAAAGGCCACTGTAATAGCTGATTAGTATACTGTGAGATTTTTTAAGGCCTTCTTTTTTTGGCTAAGGCTTTCCCAAACACAAAAAATAAGAATAGAGTCACAAAAATGGTGAAATTTACGGGGGGGGGGGCCGTTAAGTGTTATAAGCATCTATATAAGAGAGGGAATCGTAAAGTTTTGATTATACATTGAAAAATTTAAATATCTGGATAAAATTTATTCTTCAAATGAATTGATTCTTAGGTACATAATGTTGTAAATTACAGCTATTAATGTTGATTTGTTTGGTCTCAGGAAATCATAGATTGAAACAGAATAATCTTTATTTATATAATTCTAAAGACTTCACTACATAGTTATCATCCAGAGTTATATATTTCTCCCAACGTTTCTGACATATTGAAAGTTGTGATTGTAGAACTCAGTGGATTGAACTCAATCTTCTTCATGCCGTGGGTTACTAAATTTACTTCTACGGCTTCCTGAAACCACACAAATCAATACTAATAGCTGTAATTTGCAACATTACTTACAAAAAGATTAATTTACATGCAGAATAAATTTTGATCAGTTCTATTTAAATAATTCACATTTATATAAAAATTTAGACTAACAGGCGACTGACTTTCTCGATAAGTATTAAATATGAATATTGTTAAATATTACTTTCATAATTTGGTTGGTATAAATAAAAAAAAAAATCATCAGACTCTTTTATTATATATATTTACTTAGAATGCAAATGGAATAATTAATGGAAAGACTCTTCCTGCCGTTAAAGAAGAAAAAAAAAAAGCTTTACGGAAAATGGTTTAAAGGGATCGTTTCCGAGCTGAAAAAAGTAAATCTTAGCAAATAAGAAACTTAAAAAGAAAATAAAATATTTATCAAATTAATCATAGTTTGATTATGTTTATTAAAAACTTTAAAATTGTTTATCCATAAATTGTTCTATTTGAAGCTTTGTAAAAATGTTTATTCTGATCACTTTCTTTAATTTACTTTTTAATAAAATGTTTGCGTAATTAATTTTAAATGTTTTTTTTAATCTACATTCACTGCAAATCATTTACATTTGTTTATAACATACGTAATTTATCAGAGTTATGGCTTTTTTTAATGGACGATGAAGCGAGTATTTTTCTATATCTATTAAAACTCTTTAGTCAAAGTTATATTAAATTTTAAGAACAATTCAATGTAATAAAAATTAATTTTGCTTAATGCCAAGTTCAAGAAGCGCGTAATTTATTTCTCAGTCTTATTCATCATTCCATTTTATTTTTCGAAAAACATATATTGTTTTTTAAAAAAAATCTAAGATGTTTTATTGATAGAAAAGAGATGGCATTTCTCCCCCCCCCTTTTTTTTTTTTAATAAACGAAGCTATCATTTTTCTAAAATTAACTTTAGAGCAGTTCAATATTCTATTGGTTTTTTTCCCCCGAATATTTTCTAAAATGTAACTTTTGGGTCCGAAACAACGAAACGTAATATTTTCACATCAAACTAGTCTCTAAGAAGAGCTTGCTTGATAATACAAAACTGTTAAAAATTCAATTCCTATAAGATAAAAGAGAAACAATGCAAAGGAAACTGAAACAATTCTTCGTCGAATCTCCCATTAAACAAAGAGAAAACTCCAAACAGGAAATACTCCCTATGAATGGCTAAAGAAAAGTTTACGTCGGGCCCTATTGAAAAGCGTACGATCGCGTTCTCCATTGTTAGGTTCCTATCAGACTAAACGGGAAACGTAAATTATAAAAGAAACCAAAAATAGTTTTGTGGTGATTCAATTCTAAGCCACTAGATGTCGTGCGCCAGTTCGAAGCACTCGAATCGGAAATTCAGTTGCGAAAATAAAGTCGTCGCTATTGATAAAATCCTTTAGCTCGCTCGAGTTACATTTCTATGTCCAAGAGAAGAAATATTTAAAACGCGGTCCATAGCATTGGAATCCTTTCCCCCACTGTACGGCATAGGTAACCCGGATGGGCAGTCTTATTAAAATGGAGTAAAAAAGAGCGTTTTTTTACGTTTCATATTAATGAGGTTGGTAGCGAGTTTCATTCACACACCACCCAGTGCCCATGTTATCCATTCATAAAAACGTCAGCAAGCGAGACGGCTTCCCGTTGGTCGGTTCGTGAGTGGAGCGTAAGCAGTAGGGGCGCTGCATGTCCCAACCTCATTCGAGTCAGAACTCTACTCCGAGTGACTACGTGCGCCGATCGTGCTCCTGTTTTTCCTCCGCTACGTCGCATGGATAATCGTAGAAAGTGTACGAAATTTTGAGTGCCCCGGTTAAGATGCTGGATTAGACGATGTCGAGTCTTCGTGCGTGAATCGCTTCGGCCTTTGGGTCATCCGATGGATATTTTGAGCGGGTTGTCCCCACATCATGTAAAAAATACGGCGGTGTAACGCTTCGCGAGCGATTCTGCACGTCGTTGGCTACATGGAACAAGATGGCGGAGAGACTGACAATATTGTGGCCGGCCAGCGCGATTTCATAACTCTTGCGCAGCCGAGACCGGGCACGGCTCGCAGGCAGAATGAATACATTGAGACTCCGCTCCGGCCCGAACTCCCGGCTCCCAAAGTAACCGCCAAGACACGATTAAAAGATGAGAATGAGCTGTGCCGCGGCAGGCCGAAGACCCGTCAACCGCAGGCTATCACTGCCCAGCCGACGGTCAAGAAGGACAGTGCGGTGGTCAGTGACGGGCCGGCGGACGTCGCTGACCATAACGACTCTATCATCTGCCGGCAGTGCCGTCGCTGCAAATGTGAGGCATGCCGCAACCCCAGGCACTTGCCATCCAAGTGGATTTGCAATAACAAGTGCCTGTGTTCGGCTTCCAACATTGTGGATTACTGTTCGTGCATGTGCTGTGTCCGGGGCTTGTTCTACCACTGGGCCAAAGACTATGAGATGGATACCGATGTGTCGTGTGCCGACCAGCCGTGTTCCTGCTCGCCCCACAAGAGGTTGCTGAGGTGGGGCTGCCTTGGCCTACTGGCCTTGCCTCTGCCCTGTTTATGCTGTTACTGGCCCCTGCGAGGCTGCCTGAAAGCTTGCGAAGGCTGCTACTCGAAATGCACAGGCCATGGGTGCCGTTGTGCCCCACCACACAGGACTGAGCAGGCCCCCGAGAAAAAGCTCCTAGACTCCAACTCGGACTGTTGACTCATTCACATTTCTCAACAGCTTCGTACCAAAGAGTTTTGCCTCGCAACGACCGGTGTCGTTATGTTTAGTGTGCTTTTGTACGTGTGCGAGTGAATCGAATTCAGTGCTTGTGAATGCATCGTCGCATCTGGATGAGTGGGAAAGCGTAAGTCAGCATTTAAACGTATCTTCTTTTTTTTAAGGGAAAAAAATGCAAAATCTCTACTCATTGCTTCTAGAACAATTCATTCATAGCTGAGTTTGGAATATATCAAAGTGAGCTTTTTTGATATCATTTGATTGATCCCATGTAATTTATTTTCAAAAGTTTCCTTTCAAATTAAGTGCTCTGGGCAGCTGATATTATCCATTCTCTGATATAAATTACTAATTTCTTCTGTTTTGATGGACCAATATGAAATTTATGTTTTCTTGCTTATTTCATAATTCTCTAATTGACAGCTAAAAGAAATTCGTCCATTTAAAGAAATTTTAAAGTGATTTGTGAGCTAACATTATTTATTGTGTGTTGAATTATGATTTATTAAGAGCTAATATATTAGTGTTTTTGAAAGGAGAAGGGGTGAATATTGTTTGTTTCACTCATGTTTGGATCATCTCTTTATAAATTTCTAAGTGTTTCATTGTCTCTTAAAATATAATACTCTTTTTCCCTTAATATCTAGCATGAAGAATAACTTTAGTGTAGTATACAATTGTGTTAGGTTTAGTGATATCAATTCTATTCATATACTCAGTAACTATGTTAGGACTCAAAGTTTACTCAATTCTTTTTATTACATGTTTAAGTTTTTTAATAGTCTATTTCTGTTGAGGCATGTATTTTGTCCATTACTTGTGCATTTCAAACTAGGGAACGGATCTGAACTGATGGCAAAATGTGCAGAGAAATGATTCATTGCTTACAAAGGAGTGTGAATGGGAGAACTTTTTGAATAATCATAATTTACAATCATTATAAGACTAACAATGTAACCAAAATAGGTTCTTTTTATTGTATTCTAGTTTTATGATCACGTCAAAGTCGAAATATTTACAAAAGTTAAATTTTGTCGCGTAATTTCGTCATATGGTATATACGTAGAGAATGTTCTCATGTTAAAATGCTATAACATTTATACGTTTAACAGCCTTCTCAAATCTATACATTATTGCAGTTGGTATACTTTTGTGTCATTTGATTAGCATTGAATGTACGCAATAGAAAAGCAAGAAGAAAAGAAATAAATAATTGAATTTTGAATTCTTTAAAGAGAAAAAACTTGAAATATATATAATAATTATCTGAAAAATATTCAATTCATTTATTATAATATTTATATTATCATCAACCATTTTTTAGTTTAAAAATCAATTTTAAATCTATAAAATATTGAAATAAATCGTAATGAAATTTATTTTAGTACATAAAATCTCAGTATGAGCAATTCTCTGCTCCATAATGGTTAATACTAGTTTTTAAAATTTTTCGAACATTGTTATGTGACTTCGCATCTTCTTAATTATTTAGTAAGTCAGTTAAAGACTGATTTAATGGTATTAAAATAAAATAATTTTTAGCAGGACAGTTATGCCGATAAATAATTTTTCCTGAGCGCTATTACAATATTTCTAAAACTAAAATTTTTATGTTGGCACAGTTGTGATTATTATTATTTTTTTTAATTAATAAAGTATTTGTTGGAAACTTTATTTGATGCGTGGATAAAAATGCTCTAAAATTAATGTATAAAATATATATTATCTACGTATTTTTAATGATTTTCTCTATGTTTAGTCTGTATATCTTTGAGCTATTTTATTTCATGGAATTCTATTGTAAAGTATTTTATGGGATGAAAAATACTGACTGGTTTGTTTTAAGAATATGGTAGGTTTTTTTTTTTTTTTTTGTAGGGAAAAATTATTGAAAAATAATTAGTTAAATTTAGAATCTTCCATTACCCCCCTTCCCCTCTAAAACCTTAAAACGTCGTTAAAAATTTGTGGCCCAGTTTCAATTTTGATTTTTAAGAAAAAAATGTCAGAAAATAATAATGTTTTTTTCATAAATATATATATTTAGATTCATGTTTTATTTAAATAACTTACGTAGTTGTATTTTTCAAATAAAGTATTAAAGAATAATTAAAATGTTGTAGTTATTTCTCAGGATAGTTAGTTTTATGTATAAAATATAGTAGGAAATTTATTCTTTACATGCTGGCATCTATTCTAATAATCTTATTATCTTATGCGTAATCATTAGGGACACTCTTATATTGTCACATTTCTAGATTGAGATTCTCTAGAGATGTTGCTTGGAATTTTTTTTAAATATGCTTTTAGAGTACATAACAATAATTGCCGTGCTGCCATTTGTTATTTCTGCATATATGCAACTTTATATGAGTATGTGTATATTAAATAACATTTTGAGATAAATATTTTTAGTACAAAATATGTAAATATAAGAGATACATGTGATGCACTATTTTAGCAACATATTGTTAGAGGGAATTCATGTAAATAACTCATAATTTTTTAATCTTCAAATTCAAATATCTAGAAAATGCAGTTTGTAAATTATTAGTCATTCTCTTGCTCTGTAATATATAATTATGTGTATATAGACACATTACCTAACTATTATCATAATATTGAAAATATGAAATCGTATGTTGAATAGTTTTAAACCGTTTGTGTGATAATTTGCTACCTTAATTTCTTGTATAACTTCCTCAACAGGTATTTCAATAACTTAGAAAATATTCCTTTACAATGCTACTTATTCATTCACTAATGGTTGTAAATATCATTTTCTGATAGATTGTCTCATACGTCACTGTCAATAAGATCACAGAAAAAATTCCACCCAAATCTTTTCAATAACCTCTTTATTTGTAGATTTAAGAACTTACTTAAAATGAATTAAATCTTCATTAAAATTAGAAGTATGAAAATAAATTAATTGTAACATTTTCTATATTATTTTAATGAATTTAGTTAAAATATTGTTAAAGTATGTCCGGGCCTAAGAAGTCCCATCAGGCGTCTTCGTTTCTGTAGCGTATGGGCCTGAGGCGCTAATTGCTAGCTCATATTTAGGCCGAGTGGCTACCCCGAAGAAATGAAGGACTAATTAATAAATTTATCTACAGTTAGATGTTATTTTAGGTGTTACAGTTATGTAAACACAGCAAATTTACTTTTCTGTATAAGCTTCTTTATAAATAGCTTCATGTTTAGAACGAACTAGACCTTCATATAACGAATGCTCCTGGATGGTTTTGACATTTTATTAGTTGCAGTTTGAGAATAAACGCTTGATTGAGCATTTAAAATATATTTTAAAAATATGCTTTTTATTTTATACATATAACTGTTCATTCTTATAATATTTAATCTTTTTTATCTTAAGTTTGATTAATATTTTTAAAAATATTGATATTTATCGATTCTAGTTTTTTTTTTTCTTCCCCATTTTGAATGTGTTGTGAATTTCTATTTAAATATACATTAATGTTATTAAGTTTGAAGAACATGGTATAAAGTGTACAGATTTGTTATTTTATACTCATTTTGGTAATTAATGGAACGTTTTCAATTATTATTTAGGCTGAGATATTAGTGTTACTTTTTTTTATTATTCTTTAGTTAATTATTAAATATTTATATTTTGTTCATAAATTGTTGCTTAGTTATTGAAAGTTAGACGCTCTTCAAAATTGTCTTTTAAGATAAAAAAATAAATAAATAAACAAAGTTCCGCGATTTCAGTTTCACTGCGTTTCAAAAACTGTCACGTATTGGTTTTTCTTGTTACATTCTCTGAATTTAATGCAAATGCATGTTTATTTTTTGCGCTTTTACGTTCCCCCCTCTCTTTTAGAACGAGGTTTACTGAGTGGTAAGCGTAATTGCTTTTTATTGCGCCCATCTTAAACGTTTTGTTGATGTTTTAACATTATAAAACAAATTTTTTTTTTTTATGAACTTTTAATCTCTCGTTTTCTTTTTTCTGTTCATATTTTGTATTTTCATTTTTTATTTCATCTACTATTTAATTAACTCTTGTTTTAATTATTTGCTGAAAGTTACGAATATTTCGGCATTTTGTATACAAAATAAATTGTCATATTTTAATTTTTTTATTAATATTTTTTTTTATATCAGTGCATGTAACATCGTAATCAATTAACTGGTGCTTGTAACGGCGAATTTGAGTGAATGTTCATAATTAAATAGGGAAAATTTAACCTAATCATCTGAGATTTAGTGAAAATGGATGGATCTGCGAAAAAACATGGAACTGCAAAATCAATTACAAATATTCATTTCGTTTCTTTGAATTAAAATCAACTGTCATTTGTCAATTAGTTTCTTGCAACTTAGTTATGAAACATTCACAAAAACTGCATGCTTTTATTTATTCCTCCCTTATTATTAGCAATTTATCGCATAATTCAGTTGAAATACTTGAAGGTGGCACAAGTATGGTGTCAACTGTAGATCTAGACCACTACAATTCTTTCACTGGCAATGACAAAAACGCGGAGGTGAGCGAATACGTTCAGCTGTTCTGTCAGAACCGATTTTCGGTAAATGCGTACCTTTTCGTAATGCTTTTGAAACACCCAATCATCATTCCCACGCAAAAATCCACATCCGCTCTACACATAAGCTTTGCCGAAGGTTATTTGCGTAACATAATCAAATAGTCTGTCCTGATGTTACTAGCCACGTGAATTACTCAAAGTTTAATTGTGTCCACTGTAATACCGATTATCACAGTCAATGCTGATGCTTACAAATGCGCTTGATGTTTATTTAGGACATTTTTACGCGAATCGCATTTTCATTGTTACCGTCTTCTCAACTTTCATTAATGAATCCACATACTACTACTACACGTACGCCTGAAAAGTCCCAGTTTTTCCTTTTAAGTGTCGATCGTAGGAATAGGTTATTTTTCTCTCTTCCCCCTCCTCTTTTTTATTTTTATTATTATTTTTTTTACAAATGATTCTTAGAAGTGCTGACAGTTGCAACTCGACTTGAGTGTTGCTGTTTGTAATCATTGCTAATGTTCTTTGCGCGTTTGTTTTGATTTTATTGTTACTGATTTTAATATGGCTTTTTCATTTACTAGTCCATATTCTAATATACTTGTACGCCTTAACTGTGCTACTTTTTCCTTAAGAGTGCGCATAACTATCGTAGGATGGCGGATTTTTTTTTTTTTTCTCATTCCAATAAGTGTTTTTTAAAGATTTTTGTAGTTGTGTGTGAATAATGCGCTTTTTTTTAGATCTTTAACCTAATTACATTAATCGCTACTGCATAATTTTTTTTTTCTTATATCATCTTGCAGTTGTATATATTTGCATGGATTTTTTTTTTTTTTGAAAATGTAGTTTGAACCAATGTGCAGGGAAATTATATGAAAAATATTTCATGTTACTTATGATTAATTTAGGTGCTACATATTGTTTATGATCACAACGCTTGTTTATATATTTCTTTACAAATATGGCTATATTTTCTTCGTGAAAGAAATTTTTTGGTTGTAGCTTATTCAGTTAATTCAAACTTAATTCAATTTCACAAAAAAGCGTATCTTTTTAATAACTCTAGACGGCCTCCGCTAATTTTTATTTAAAATAAACTAACATGTATGATGGTGTTATCTATGAGATTTTGGATTTTTAAACGGTCGTTCGTTCTAAATAATAATAATAAAAATATTTATCGAATAAACAAGTTCCCCATTTATTTCATCATATTTTAATTTTTCTCATGAAAAAATATTATTCATTATTAATTTTACTTCTTAACTAAATAGTGATATTAAGTTTTGAATATTTTGCCCAAATTCTCGTGTGTTGGAATATTTTTTATTGAATTCACAATTAATATCAATGTATTTTCAATCGATTTTGTATAACATAATTTACAGTATAGTACTGTATTAAAAATGCATTGCATTGACTGTGTCCTATGAAGAACTTGTGCCTTACTATAAATTTTTAACTGCCTTATCGTTCTCTCTTTTTGTAGTCCTCGTATCTGGCGCTTTTGCGTAACTTCTCAAGAGTCAGGGTTTCCTCCTATTATTGTTTTAGAGAGAATTCTTTTAGGGAATTTGTATTGTGATAGCTCTTTCGTAACTAGTCACGATATGTTACTTTCATTAAGAAATTCGGAAGTATTTTAAAGAGTTTTAAATTACATTAGGTCCTGTAAAAATCTTAAATTATACTTATTATAATTTTTTTTTGTGTAGCTATTCGTTAATTAATTAATTCTTAATTCGGTATAGCTATTAGTCAAACACAAATTAATAGATGACCATTCTTTTAATAATGTAAAACCCTGTTTAATGTTTCTTGAAGATTGGAATTATATTGCAACTATTGCATTATTTTTATAAAAAGTTAAAATCCGTTTTATGAAAAATGTACGGGAGATATTATTGTTATATATATATATTTTAATGAGCGATACTCAATCACTGTATTCTTTTTTATAGCACCTAATGCCTTAGTCCTGGGAAATGTTATAACATTATCCTGTAATAAGCAAGTTGAGATTCAGGTTATAATGCTTGTAGTTTAATTAGGGCGTCGTGTTCGTGTTGTCATCGATCTCATGTAGTTTGTAGCAATACAATTAAGCAACTTTTTTTTTTTTTTTTTAAAAAAAAAATCCTATATTTTAAAATGGATTAGATTAGTTGATGGCATCGTTTAGAAAATATTTTTAGTTCAGAATATTGAGGAATATGATCGGAAAAATGAATATTTTCCGGTATTGTCGGCTTTCATTTGATCTTATCCATGTTACGGTATAGTTTTTAGCTTTTATTTTTTCCTTTTCTTTTTAAAAACACTTCTGTTAGTGGTTTTAATTATTGTTTCATTATTTTTAAGTGCTATGGTCCAAGTAATTGATCTATTGATAACGTATCTCTTTAGTTCTGTGAAATAAATTACTTTTATTATAAATAATTATAGAACACAGATTTTTTTCTCTCACGTTCTTTTGCCATGTCATTTTTTTTAAAAATATTTTTTTTCGTTGTTTTTGTTATTTTTCCTACCTTTTTACAACTGTGCCATAACTTTATCGATAGTACGAACGTTTTATTTTTATCTGTTAAAATTTTATGTCCAGAATTGCTTTGTAAATTGTGTTGAGTTAGAAATTATTTCCATAATTATATAAAGAAAGAAAATCTTTTAGAGTAAGAAAACATAGAAAGAAAATCATTTACAGTAAGACAACGCAGTTTGAAATTTACTTTTATGACGAAAATACCGATTTCTGCTGATAAGTTTACCAACTGCAATTAAATTTTTTTAAAAACAATGTTAAATAATGATTTTAGTTTTAAATTATGTTGGTCCAAATTTTATGAAGGCTGGCGGAATAAAAGGACCATTATATCCAAAAATTGATACTTATTAATTTTTTTTTTTTTTTTTTTGCTGTATTTTTAAAATTTAATTATTTTTACTCATTACTATAAAATTTATAGAAAATATTTATATATAAGTAATTTGGGATTGTGTATTATGAGTAAATGATTATTTCCTGTCATTTCCCAACAACTAGTCAAATTAATAATTTTTATGAAACATTTTTTAAAAAAGAAATTATAGTCTTGTACTTGTAAGCTATGTTTTGCCTGGCAGTACTACCTTTCACACTATTTGCAAGCTTCTGTGGTTAAAGCTTTATCTCTTCTACTAATATTTTCTAATATGATAATTTATGAAAATCATTGTTAATTTGTTTAACTTTTATTACTTTGGAACGTTTCCAACTACTACTTCTTCAAATCAAAATTTCTAGAGATTGTTTCTGCGTGTTTTGCCATCATTTCACCAAAAAAGGTAGATTGGAGGTCTTCTTATAATATCTTCTTATCTAGGTGTGCTTGTTTTTTCATCTAGTCTCTGCATTATCAACATAGGGCATAAATCTTAAGTGACTGGTTATCAGTAGAAAGGGCACAACTTGGGTTAAAGCACACTCCAGTATGGTGTCTTAGCATTTTTCAAATATTCTGTAATTGCAAATTTTGCGTTCAAGTTCCTTTCTTAATTACAGCAGAAATAGACTATTTAAATCTTTTTTATTTACCTGTAAAATTTATGTAATATGTTAAGAAAGGTCGTTTATGTATAAAGGTTAAAAAATACATTAAGAGAAATTTTGCTGTCTTTTGCTGCATTAACTGTGATTATTTTAATTATAGAAATTGATGTAATATCTATAGATTTAATTGTATTAATATTCATTTGCATTTTAGTAATGAAAGTAAATTTCCTGTATTTTTCAATATTTGTTTCTGTGTTGATAGATTGATAACATTGCTTTCTTTAGAAACTTCATATTCTGGTTTGAAAGTTTCATTCCAGTTTTTTTTTTTCCCCCTCTGTAGATGCTTTCCTTTTTTTAGATTTAATTTTATGAACTATTTTTTAATGTGGATATTTTCCAAACTGTGTACTGAGCTTGTGAAGTTTTTGAATGAAGTATAAGCATTGTTCATTTGTAGTGCCCTAAAATACTCATTTTGACATTTTTTTTTTTTTTTCATTTGTCATCCTGCTCGCTTTCTCATCTCATGATCATTTACATTCACTAATCATTCATATTGAATATAAACCTCATACAAGCAGCTAACTGTGTGTTAACTACTGCAGAATTTGGATTTAAAATCTTTATAAAAAAGTTAGAAAATGGTGATAGTCAATGATTATCAATGTTACATGTAAACCCAGCTTCCACTTTGTATCCATTATGCCAAAATTGTCTCCATTTATGTGAAGAATTTCTGTTTAGTATTCTATATTATATGTGTAGAATAACTGCTACTTACATCGTAATTTTTTAAAAAAATATATTGGTATAGAAGTGCTGGGATAGTGACAGCCCAAACCTTGAATAAGTTGAGTAAAATGAAAAAGAGTTGTATATTTCTGATCCGAATTGTGTGTTTTGATAGCCTTTCCCCCCCTTTCAACTTCATAACATAGTTTTCAGTCCATAAAATTCTTTTATAAAATCATAGTGCTTTGTATTTTTTCCTTTCAAGTGCAAATAAGTGTAGAAGAAATTTTTTAATTTGAATTCTTTTTTTTAAATCTGTAAAATTTTAGTAGATTTGAATATCTGAAATTTAGTGCATACTCTATGAGAAGAATGTCTTGTAAATTGAGTGTTAGAATGCTGATGCAGAACCCCATCGTATGTAATCAAAATATTGTAAGTCAATGGTTCTAAATCAGTATATTTACAAAACCAAATAAAAAAAATGATAGCCTCGGAGCTATGCCGAAATGTAGTCAAATGAATGTGTTAAATACATTATTTAATTGTACATACGAACTAAATTGAATTTTATTTTTATAGAGTGTAATTTCACAAAAATATTCTATTACAAAGCACCATGTAATTATTTATTGATACTCATTATATAAAGTTATAAAAAATTGTATTTCTCAAAGGAAGGATGAAAAACTTCATTTTCAGTGCAAATTTAATATATATATTTATATATTGAAGAGTATTCTGCAAATTTCATTAAATTACAATTTTGGGAAAGAAACACTGAATCCTATGCACTTATTGAGTTGAACATTTTTTTTTTTATGATCAGTGGATTTTAGTTTTGAAGCATTCAGTTTTATAAAATTATGAATTAATGTAAGATATAGTGTTTAAAAATTTTGATTTTTTTTTTATTATGAGAAAATATATATTTGTCATTCATGATTATTTGTAAACAGAAAATTAAGTCTTGTTTCATGCATATTGATCAGATGGTGTAAGTTTTATTAAATGTATTTGCCTCTTCAATGACTAGAATTAACTGGCTGCACTTTAACAATCTGTATATATGTTACCGAAAGGAGAGCAGAACATCTTGTCAAATGATATTTATTGTGTAATATTTGCGCTATATTTCAGAACTATTTTATATGAGAAAATGTTATATTTATTTCCAGTCGGTACAAATGTTGCCTGATGGGCTGAATTGTCAATAAAATCCACTGTAGTCTTAACTAAGTGTATGCAGTTTTCTTTTGTCTCCCATTAAAGAAATATCTGATGAAACTGGAATGATTTTTTTTGATAAAATTAATCATACAAATTAGTAATTTTTATGTGCAGTAAACCCTTGATTATTCGTCTATTGAAAAATGTATTTTAAAATACTTTATTTGTATTTTTCATTTAAATAATTGTGTGATACCGATATACTCAGTATGAAAATTATTTTTCGGTAAAGGTTTCCTTGCATTTCTCCTGTGTTTATTTTTGAGCTGTAATTTATATTTTATTACCTTTATTAGTTTATAATACTCAGTTTATCTGTTCATTCAGTAACTACTTTTTTTTTAGAATTTTGTATTTTTAGATTTTTAATCGGATCTATTTAAGCAGTTTTCAGTTAGATGTCTAATGAAGAGTTTACTGTATAAAAACATTAATAATACAGTTCTAAACATTATTTTCATCCAGAAAGTGTATATATTAAAATTCTTTCATTCTTTTTAAATGCTCTCACAGAGTTTGAAAAGACGTCTCTTAATTTTTCTTTCACTCAGACATTGGAAGTTGACTATGATTTTTATAAAATAGCATTTTCATAAAGTAATTACAACGAAAAAAAGAGTGGAATGTAATTTTTGAATGGTAACGTTTTAAAAGTTGCTAATAAATTCTGTAAAAATTGAATTTTTTTTAGGTATCGTAATTGATATAATAAATACATATGATAAATTTTCTTATTTTAAAAGGTTTTTCAGTCTAGTTGCTTTATCAAATTTAAAGCTGATAATTGTTTAGACAGTTATTTAAAAAAGTATTTTACCGATGGGCAAGAATCTGAAAACAATGTGATTGAAATTATGGATAATTAATATCAAAAACATTAAAAAAAATTTCAAATTGTAACATAAAAAAATAAAAATTTGGAGCAAAATAAATATTGTCTGCTACAAATATACAAAAAAAGTTATTTTTATGGCTTAATAGACAATATTAAATGTGACAACCGGAAGGATTTTAATACGAATCAATTGTTTGAGTAAAACAATCCGAGACATTTTCTTAAATAACCAAAATATCTCATTAGTATCTTCTCATCTAACTTAATATCAACTCTCTTTAGACATTATCCTTATTTGGACTGTTGTCAGTCCAAGTGTGATAGGTAAGAATAAATAAGTCTTAGTGCTTACAAAAAAGTCACGACTTTCGTTAAAAATAATTTTTATGTTTAAGTGTAATAAATGTACCATACCTGTATATTTTGGATCTACGATAAGTATGAAGATCAATTGAACCTATGTAAGTTAAATAATATTAAAATACTATCACATATTTGCTTTTCGTATTCGTCATTTCATGATTCCAATAATAAAGTTTTTAAAATAATAATGAAAGCAAATTTAGCTCAAACCAATTTATTTGGTTAAAATAGCATTAGAGCGACATTACAATTAACTTACTATTTAAGTAGCTGGAAATTGTGAACTAATCTAGGTAAGTTTATTTTACATTTTGGGGAAAGATTGATAAGTCAATTTCTTGCCATAGATCATAAAATGTGGCATCTTATAAAATCAAAACACTTAAACATTTTTATTGAACATGTGACTAACAAAACTGACATTTTCAATTATGTAAGAAGTTTCTTTAAAACAGTGGTTTTTTGTTTTTTTTTTACTTTAATTATTTGTATTTAAAACCTATTAAATAAGAAACTTCATTTTTATTTATATACATTATGATGGACGGTATTGAATGTGAATAATCTACTCATAGTTAGGGGATCGCTTAATGAATCATATCTTTTAGTTTATTTTTTTACCAAAATTACAAAACCTGCAGTGAAACTCGTTTTAACGTAAAAATTTATTTACAAGATAACTTATTGTAAGATTGTTAAACCCAATATCGGCTGTACAATCTGTAATTGAATTTTTTTTTAATGTTCACAAATAGCTTCTTAATCACATTTACAGAATCAATTTCAAACAATTAATTTGAAAATATATCTTTGATCATTATAACTTACGAACATTACTCTTGAAATCCAAAGCAAGCGATTTTCAAATAAAATATTTATCACTAAGAATGCTGCACATCTGTGTGTGTAAAGACATGTCTGTATCCAAATCAACACTGAAGGTTAAGCCAGAAACGTTAAAGAATCAAGGATAACAGGTGAGTCAGGAAGCTATCCATGAATGGAACAGGATTTTATCATTCGACTCCACTCTTCCTCTAGTATTTGTCTCCAATGCGGTATGGCGGTTCGAAATGTGTAAGTATATCTGATATTTCTATTAATCGAATAGTTTGTTTACCAATTTTCATACTTTATAATAATTGTGTCTGATAATGTTCTAATATTCTCCAGATTTAAGTGTTTGAGAATGTAGTTGGTCACGTTTATGTTAGCATAATCGCACGTGTTTTGGAGAAGAAATTAGTGTATTTATTATAAACCCCTGTTGTGTGGGTTTTTTCGTTTACTTCATAAACAAATTATCACTATCTGCTATGATCACTAGCAATCAGATTTTTTTTATCAGGACGTTAGCCTTGTAGCGGTATTGACACGTGCGATTTCCCCCTCCCTTCTTGAACATAGAAGGAACGAGAAGTTTTTGAAGTTTAAACTTTTTCTTAGTAATAGTACACTTGTGAAATTTACCTCAAAATTCTTAAATGCTTGCATTTTATTCTAGTGTATTTTACATATGTAAAAATGTAAATTTAAATGTTCTCTCAGACTAATGAAATTACATTATTGTCTTAAAAGTTATATGTTCATGACAGCGAACCTAACATACAATAATTGCCTAAAACTAATTAAAATTTATATGATATTCTAAGTGTTATTATTTATATTATACAGTAATTTGACATCACATAGCAAATGCCAAACTATGGAAATGGTGGTTATGTATTTTTTTTTTTTCTCTTTAAAAAGTAGTGTATTTTCAGCTGATTGATTTTCTCGAAGCAAGGATTCTATCCTGGATGGTAAAGTGCCTAAAAATTAAAAGTATTTGGTGAGTGATTTTTGTTTTTTAGTTCTTAATTAATTCTTTTTTGATGTACTTTCTACGATTAACATTCTAATTTTCTCAAATTATTCCTTTTTTTTAAAACCTAACAATATTTTCTATCTAACGTTAACAGACAATGATTTCGTGTTAATTCCACATATTTTTGATTTCATTTTACACCTGCTGCATTTCAAAATGGTTCCAGGTATATAACGAGTGGAATTTGTATTTCTATAAATATATATTCGTTCGCCAATTCGGTCTCATTCGTGCGTAGGCTCGCAAAGAACGTTGCGTCCCAAGTAGCTGCGAATGCACAGGAAGTCATGATGAGCCGTACTGCAATTAGGCTGCATTCAATGGCTCTCACGCCAATATGGCGTACAGCTGCGTGGGTTGCGGGGGTCGACTCAAATCTTAGATTAGATCTTCCTGTCGTCAATTACAAAATGAGACTTCCTTTTGTACTGTCTTTGTCTCTCTCTACCATGATACTGACCTCTTCGCGTGCTTTTGCTATCTTCAATCCTTTTGAAAGAGTTTCGCTTGATTTTTATGAGACCTTCGCCATTCACATTCAGATGAAATTGCACTGGCTGGCAAGAAATCGAGAAATTGCTGCCCTAACTAAAGCCAAACTAGTTTTATTTTTATTTTCTTTCGCTCTTTTCGAATCGCAGTCGAGAAGAATGAATTCGAACGCTCCCATTGTCATCTGAAGACCCACGCAAACTAATTCTATTTATTTCGTATACGGAAAAATGTAACGTTTGTTCGTACGCCATGCACTCTCAACAATAACAAAAAAAAAAAGTACGCAAGTTTTTTTCCCCCAATATTAGATGTCGGGGGGAAATCTTTTTTAATTGTGGTTCTGCACTTTTCCTTTGGGGTAAGGGATTATTTTTAAATCACATATCCTAATACTTCGATCGAATTGTGCCTTCTGGTTATGAGCTCGAAATGGCGATTCCTGGAATTGCTTTTGGATGTATTTAGCTCTTGACCCTTCTTTCGGTTCTTGCCCTCGTAAATGAATGAACTTTTCAGGAAACTTCTCCTTTTCTACTCTGATCGTTTTCCTCTTAGTACAGAACTTGCTCGAATTTCTTTAAACCGAAATTTAAAAACTTGGTTCTCATTCAATTACTAGTAACGCCATCTTAGTTATTCTTTTTTCCCCAACCGAATGCCCAAACCAGTTCATTTTCATTTCCCGCCAAGTACACATGCGTAATTGTTTTTGCTATTACGTAGAAAAATGTAATGTATTCAGTTGAACGAATCAATCATAGTGGGCTATTAAACTTTGAAGTCTTCCTTTCGAGATATTATAGCTTTGAACTTCTTGCCGTCTTCTGTTCGATAAAAAAATTCGAGACGGAAGAATTTTCAAACTCTACGAGCTTGAGTACAAATCAAACAAATTTTAGTATATTATGAAATATCATATATATAGAGAGTCTAGTCGCTTGTGCATGTATGTGATTACGTACATGGTGTATATTATTTGTCGTATCTACATGATTAATAAGGTACATATTACCCCTCCTACTAAACATAAAATTTAAGTTAATTAATTCAACTTATGTTATTTTAAATGTACAACAAAATAATCGAACTATTATTTAAATTCTGTATAATTTTGTTTTTCAAGGTTAATAGAAAATGAATGAAATTATTATTATTATTATTTTTATTCCCGAGTATTCCAGTTACACAATGTAATGTTTATGATATTTGGAAGGGCACTTATTGATTATGTAATAATTATATAATTTTTTTAATAATTTTTCTTAAGTTATTTTTTGGTTATGATTTATTTCTAATTCTTTTCTATGTTTGTTTACAAACGGCTTTACATAAGGTGTATTGTAAATTCCTTAATAATTTTAAACAATAAAAATTTGTGTATTTCAGAGATTGTAAAATGTATTAAAATTTCATTCAAGCTAAGTCTGTTCTTCAACATTTGTAGAATTCATCTTGATGTTAAGATGTTATTTCTTGTTCGAATGTTTAAATATGTCATTAAAATATCACTACTTAATTGGTGTTTCGATGATATCTTAACATGTTTGACATTAATATAGGTTTTGCTGCAAATAACTCATTTGAAATTCAGACTTTGCTGTTTGAGATTTTAATATGTATCCTATTTATTTATGTTTGAATACAGAGTCATATTATGAATCTATTAAAAGATATTGTGTGATACCACTATGTAAATATGTAGAAATGTAAAAGTTGTAAATATTTGCACTGTGTAAATAAGTCATGTAATTTATGGCAGGAAATGCTTGCCGTGTGTGAAGGATAGATGTGCATTTTGGCACTGTATTAGTTTTCAATTGAAAAAAATAATTTAAGATAAATAAACATATTTTTCACTTTTATGCGCTTTTTTTTTCCTTCAACACCCCTATAGGATATTTTTATTTTGATGTACGATTTTTTATAACCAAATGCAAGACAGTTTGTGTTCCTTAAATTGAAATTTAGAAATTTAATTAAAATGTATCAAAGACACAAATTTTATTGTAAAAATCAGTTATGGACAGTATGTATCAATTAAATTTTAAAGTCAATTAATTACTCTATATTCCGAATGCAAGAAAATTTGTTTGAAGTAAATATTAAATCAACGATGCCTTTTTTTTTTTTTTTTAATTCACTGATATTTCGATCAGACCGCATCTGTTTATAAATATTTTGCTGGCTTAGTAAATTTTCATCTTATAGAACTTATTGAACCCAAAAATAAGATAAATCAAATTATGTAGATCATTAAATTAAAAATTGCTTGATAGTTATGGTGATGTGCTATCCAATAAGGCTTTATTTGATTTTAAAAAACAGAATACAGGGTTATTCAAAATTATTCATCCAGTTTCAAATTTCCATAATATCAAAAATAAATGACACATAATGATAAGTAATACATGAATACAAAGGAAAACTGTGGAAGTTTTATACTGCGAAAAATAGATGACCTCATGTGCTCTTCATGAAACTATTTCGCGAAAGCTGTTTCAGAAGCTTTCATTGAGCTTCCTTGCTGTTGGATCGGTCGCAATAGACCAAATGACACAGTTGGTCCCCTATGTCACCTAATATGACCCTATGCGATTTCTTACTGTGGAGGATAAAGTGTATGCGCCATCATTACACACAAATTTATGTGAACTTAAACAACGGATTTCTGCTGCTGTATAATCAATAACCACGGACACTTTTACAAAGTGTTTGGCAGGAATTGCCATATCGAATTGCCATTGTACGTAAAACTAAAGGAAACTATATATCAAACACTTGTTAAAAAAAACTTCCATATTTTCCCTTTTCATTCATGTATTACTTTTCATTCTGTGTTGTTTATTTAAGCTTATGTATGGAATTTTGAAATCTGATGAATCATTTTGAATAACCTTGTAGTTTTGACATTCTCATGGGAATTAAACTGCATAAATTATTAGAAAGAAAACAATTCCTGATTTGAACTTTTTTTAAAAAATATGAAATATAAAATCAAGTATGTTAATTGCTCAATTACCAGCTCATTTCGTAACATACTTTACTCGGTATTATTCGCCTAACTGCCAAAAAAAAGTGATTTTAAGAAAATGACTGACGCAGTATTTGTAGAAATACTACATTTATTTTTGAAGGAGGACTGTTGGTGTGTAGTGGACGAGATTATCCAAGAGCTGAAGAAAACTCCAAAGTCTATCTTTTCTTCTGTTAACCAAATCTGGGCGTAGAAGCTTGAACGAATAATTCTTAAAAAGATGAATTTCCTTCGGACAGGTAAATGATTCTATCTTTATTTTTGATACACGTTTAAATTTTCTAGAAGAAACTATTTTCGTTTTGCGTAAAGGGGGTATATATTTTTGAATTAAATTTTATAAATTCGTACTCCTATTCGATCACTCAATGATTCATCGCTAGATTTTAACGTTTCATAGTATTTATTCTATAAATATAAAATCTTTGGTATATTTAACCAATAAAAATGAGAATTTGCTTTTAGGCTGCTAATTAAGGGCTCTTCAATATTTAAACACTAGCTCAAAATCAATATTGCGACAAGCGATCAATATAAATTATTCGAAATTATAGCTTGTATGCACAGTAGTGCCATCTAGAGTGAATTCCTTTATGTATAACACTAAATGAAGATCTTTTAAATTCTGTTTAGATCTCATAAAAAGTTTCCGCGTAAAAAAAGTGTCATAAAATGCACTTTTTTGCTGGAAGTGTCAGTGTTACACCAAAATTTCCATTTCTTTTTCTACTAACGTTGATTTCTTTTTAAGGTAAAAAACTATTCTTTAGGTCATAGCAGTAAAAAATAAATAAAACAAAAGCAGATTTGTCGATTCGGGCGATGGTTTTCGAACGTGTGGTGCATGGTAAAAAATCAGGCGTTAGTTTATCCGTCAGTTGATGTAGAAATAGCTTTCTTTTATCTGGGAAACTTGATCCAGCTGCAGTACCTAATGTGTTTCTGGATTTTTACGTTTTATGCCTTAAGTGAGATAGGTTGAGTGATTCACATTATTTCGTGAGTTTGTTGCGATAAAGTTATTCGTTGTTTGGGATTGTATGCCTGACCTAACCAAATGACCTAGAAGATTTTTGCTTCTAAAAAGGCATTAAAATAAATTCAGGTAGATTGCCTCATTGATTTCTGTTATTTATTTATTTAAAAACTAAAATTAATAGAATTTTCCCTTCCTGTCTGGTTTGACTATTGCTCTGTTAGATCTTATTTCAAGAAAGCAGGGGTGAATATAGAGAAAAAGTTCTGTTTAAAAGTATATTTAAAAAATGAGGGGGAAAATTTACATTTAACTTATTTTAATTGGTTGTTGTGATAAAATTTCATTTACTGTATTCAAATAATCAGTCATTGAGCATATATACACTCTATAACACACACACAAAAATGACGCACCTGGAAGAGTTGTACGATGGAGACAAAAATTGGCGGATGGGAAAATTATGTACCTAATAGAAAACGATTAAAATTTCAGAAAAAATGAATGATTTATTTCAGAGTTACCTGGTTACAAAGAAACGAGCTCAATAAAATGTTGACCCACCTCCAGCGTGGATGCAAGCTGCCACACTATGTGACATAAAGTGATAAAGCCCCCTGATGGTCTCCTGTGGTATTTCTTGCCAAATTTGCTCCAATTGTCGGGCTAGGTCATCAATATTCCCTGGGAGATGCAGTCGCCTTCCCGTCATCGTTATTCATCATCTGATTCATCGTTATCAACCATCAGACGCGCGACCCGCACACGAGTGTCCACCATGACCATTCACAGACGGCTGATAGAGCGAAATCTAGTCTCGTCCTAATCACTACGCCACCTGCCACTCACGCCTGCACACTGTCGAGCCAGATTACAGAGGTGCTTGGCTCCATCAGGTTGGAATAATGTTGACTGGGGATGTATAGTGTTTAGCGAGGAATCCCGCTTCCAACTGTGTCTTGATGATCATCGAAGACGTGTCTGGGGACGCCCAAGGCAACATGCCGATCCTACTTTTCCTATTCTCTTGTTGAAAAATAAGGCCAAGGTACTGCAAAAGGAACGGTAGCCAAACAGGTCTCATAATGTCGTCGACGTACCGCTGTGCCGTAAGTGTGCCTCTAATGGCTACCAAAGGGGGTCGGCTCTGAAGGGAAATGGCACCCCAGACCATAACTCCTGCTTGATGGCCTGTGGGGCGTACAATAAAAAAAAAAAGCAGGATCGGCACACTGCCCTGGGCATCTCCAGACACGTCTTCGATGATCGTGAGGACACAGTTGGAAGAGGGATTCGTCGCTAAACACTATACGTCCCCAGTCAGCATTATTCCAACCTGATGGAGCCAAGCACCTCTGTAATCTGGCTCGACAGTGTGCAGGCGTGAGTGGCATGTGGCGTAGTGATTAGGACGAGACTAGATTTCGCTCTATCAGCCGTCTGTGAATGGTCATGGTGGACACTCGTGTGCGGGTCGCGCGTCTGATGGTTGATAACGATGAATCAGGCGCTGTGACAGCTGATCTGACAATCACTCTGTCTTCCCGATCTGCTGTGTCCCTAAGTCGACCGCTACCATCATGACGCTGAAATCTGCCATTGTCCATCCATTCTTGCCAGCATCTTCTAATCGCCGTATCGCTTCGACCCATATGATGAGCGATTCTCCGATTGGCCTCTTTCAATGCAATGATACGACCTTTTTCAAACTCGGACAGTTTCTCGTAATGAGTGCGTATCCTGCAGCGAGGCATTTTTTCAGTCGTTGAAAGGTATTCTAAATCGCAATGCAACCGAAAATTTGACCATCAGATTGAGAATCACTTCTTATATACACCTGCTGAGTGCGCAGTTCCGATGCGCTGTAACTCCCTCTATTCATTCATCGGACACCAAATTTTAATCAGTTGCATGTACGGTCAAAATGTCTTTGCATACGAAATTTCATTACAATCGGGCAACTCCTTCTTGGTGCGTCGGTTTTTTTTTTTTTTTTTTTTTTTTGTTATAGAGTGTATTATTTGACCGCTCGATTTATAATAAAAATAGATTTATTCAATTAAAGTGAGTAAAACTCGGAAAAATCTAAATAATGTGCATCATATATTATTTCCATAAAAGTCATTTATTCAAAAAAAATTTAAGAGGGAATTAAGAGTTCAAAATGCATAACATTTTAAAATAGATTCATTCTTGTCCGAGATTCCTGTCTGAAATCCAGTTTTCCGTTTTATCTTGTAGGAATACGTTTCCATACGCCGGAATTAAATAAATATCAAGCAATGCTTTTTGCGTACAATTATTACTTCTTTTTATTTAAAATGTCTTAATTTTATAGGCTTTGTATGAAACGTCTTTCTTTAAATTGGGGGGGAAAAAATCAGTTTGGGTTCTGGTTTTGTAGTTAGGTTTCTAAGAATCATTAATTGCACTGTTTCGTCTCACTGGTGAAGGAAGCTTTTAAAAATCTATCCCGCGATGATTGAATTTGTCGATGACTCAATGTTTTTCGCGATAACTGTGAATCCAATTGGGACAGAAATTGTCACCTTTCTAAATTGATTAGTGACATTGTCACTTTCTCTCTGAAGATATTGGTTCCAGTGAATCGATCCAATGATGATTAAATTTGTCAATGACTCGGATGTTTTTCGTGATGACAGTGAATCCAACTAGGGACTGAATTGTCACCTTTCTGTAGCGTTTAGTTACATTGTCACTCTGAAGATATTAGTAGCTCTAGAGACAACGGCTTGATTTACTCGTATGGGACGCTTTTTAACCATTTCTTCCTGTCATCCTCTGTATTGGAAAGTAATTAAATTACATCACGTTTTATCAATTCTCTTTTTGTTATTGACTCTTTCGTAGAAAAATTTGTGAAAAAATAAATTGAAGGCTGATAAAAATATTATGAACTTCTGAACAAATTTTACTTCATTGTTACTCACATAAAGTAGTCCGTAACGTACTGCATTGAAATACATATTTCCTTTTCAAACAGAATTGGCTGTCAGATGTAAATCCTTGTCGTCGAAAGAGTTTTTAATTTCTCTCTTTTAAGTATTTTTCAAAGAAGAAAAATTCTGACCTGGTGCATTTTTTTCATGTAATAATGCACAAGTGGAATACTTTTCACCTGAAGTTCATCCCATATGAAATGTCCAAGTACACATGTATGCAATTAAAGAAGTCGCTTATAACTGCACGAGTCTGTAGTACGCACGACAACTTTCTTCCAAAGGTGTTCGCCCTTTCCCGTGCGTAAAGTATATTCTTTATGCGTGACCTTTCGTGTTAACTTTCTAATCTACCTCAGGCTATGGAAAGAATTGCCGATAGATATTCGGATTACTTGTGTTGATTAACAGGATGCCTTCGAATTCTATGATGTGTTCCTACAAAATTGCTCAACATATCTATTTTTAATCTGTCTATATGTTCAGTGTTTCAAGTGCGTGATTAAGTAATTTAATGTTTTAATTTTGTTTGCAACATGGAATAATCAGGCAAGAACTGAAAAGGGGGGAAAAAAAGAGAAGAAAAAAAAACTGAATGTGTTATGTGCTGGTATTCAAATTGTGCTCGAATATTCCATTTTAATAATTATTCTTTTTTAGAGTAAACTTGTTTTGGATTACAATCAATATAACTATTCGATTGTTGGTAAGGGATTACCTCAAGTTGAATTTTTCGTGGTACAATCGGACCCCGTAAATTCGCGGTTTGTTAACTCATAAGTCCGCTTAACATTTTTTTTTTTTTTTTTTTTTAGATTCGTATTGATATTTTTTTCAGATGATGTTAGGAATTCATGTAGGAGCAGACATTAATACTTTTTTTTCTTTCTACTTTATATATTATGGGATAAACATGTCATACAATTTTAATTCGTCATAGCAAATTTATACTCCGAATGAAAGAAATTAGAAACATAAGAAAGAAATCAAATGATGCTTGCACATTCTAAAAATTGCTAATAACATTCAAAAAAAAAAAACCCGCAAGGAATGAGTTGGAAGCTTTTACGAAACTAAAACCCGCAAGTTTCCTGATCGTGAAGTGTTGGCTATGACTTGTCATAAAAGAGAAGGTAAAAATCCGATTAAGCGGAGATGAGAAAAAGGTTGTCTTTGAGACGCACACTTTGAAAGTTTGGAGCGAAAAAAGGGTTCGACCATTTTAATAATTTTTATTTACTTTTTATGAATTTGATTTGCACATGAATAACCGTTTCTCGGAAAGTTTTCGACATCGTTTTTTTTGGTAAGGTATTATTTTCAAGACCTTGCAGTCAGTGAGATTAGTTCAACCATTTTTTCCTTGTGTAAGTGATTTCTGAAAAAATTAAAAATAATGTTGAAATGATGTTCACGTAACATAAAAAAAATTCATATCGATGTAGAACTTTTTATTATCGCTCAGTTAATATTATAACTGTGACTCTCGGTTCAGTAACCATAGACTCCGATTGTAAATTAGGACATATAAATTTGTTACATTATTGTTATATTCAAGAATTTATATGCTTTCTTCCAGTCCCGGAATGTTGGATTTTAGAAAGCAGCACTTTTGCATTATATTTAACGACGAAAATAATCATTGGATCTGATGCGCAGTGTTGTGAAATATTTAGATTTGATGATTCTAGAGTCAGATTAACCAGTAAATAGCCTGATATTTACTCCTTCATCAAATACGAGCAATCTGTGACTAAGCACTTTCTTAGAACTTCGCATCAGGATGTAATTATTATCTTCGCTACCAGAAGATCAAGAGAGCAACTATTCCTGTTCCCTTACCGAATGTGTATTTGCCTTGAGTCTAATTTTTGCAACGAGCAGACAGTACTTAATGTATGTTATCAAAAGGCTTGCGGCTTTGATTTTAACGAGAATCTAAAAATATGTATGGGATATTATAATTTTTTGGAATCATGATGACCTAATTTTTGGAGAATGCTGTGGTCACTAAATAAGTGATAGCGTGTGTGTAGGTTTTTTTTTTTTTTTTTATATAATTTTTATAATTAGTATTTACATACGAGGGTTTAATAAATTTGCAATTTTTACTAAAAAATAACCTATACGTATGGATAAAATTTATTCCGCGTATTAATTTGATCCGTACGTACATAATGTTGCAAATTACAGCTATTCCTGTTGGTTTGTTTAGTTTCAGAAAGCTGTAGATTGAAGTAACCCGCAGTATGGAGAAAATTGAGTTCAATCTGCTGCTCTTCAATGACAGCCTTCGAAAGGTCAAGAAACGCTGGGAGAAATGTATATTTCTGGATGGTGACTATGTAGGGAAGTCTTAAGAATAACGAATAAAAATTTAAGTTTCCATCTTGATTTATTTTTTTAGTAATAATTAACTTTTCGATATTTACGATTACTTTACGGGATAATAAAACGTTACGATACTTCAATCTACGACATTCAGAAACCAAACAAATCAAAAAGAATTGCTGTAATTTACAACATTATGTACATAAAAATCAATTAATGTGTAGAATAATTTTTATCCAGATATCTCGGTTATTTCTTATTAATAATTAAAACCTTATTGTACTCTCTCGTAGGAATACTGCTTAATGTTTACGATAAACATGCTTCGCTTGTACTATTAAAGCAATCTCTGTACGCGATTCATATATCCCAGTAAGAATGATTTAGGAAGAACTAAAAATTATTTTTAACGTCACACATTGAATTTAATTTGAATGATTCATGAAATGACGTAGAATTACATCAACCAAAACATGTACTTGCACCATTTTATTATATACAGAGGCAAATAAAGAGATTTAATTAATAATATACAGAGGCAAATAAAGAGATTTAATTTATTATATACAGAGGCAAATAAAGAGATTTAATTTAATTTACGTTCTGACTCATTTACGTGCTTTAATCACGCGAAAGGGGGGGGGGAGAGGTCCTGATACTTTTGTTGTAAAGAAAAAGAAAATTTTTCGTGGAACAAAAAAATCGACTTCATCTTGGTTTTCCTGTTTTCGTTTGCGCGATATGACAAAGAGAGTTTATGATTGCTTCTCGTCGACTACTTTTGTTGCTGTCCTGATTTTGTGTCACGAATCAGATCGCCCAAGAGGATACGAAAGTTTCCAAACAAAGAAAAATCATCTTGCGGGGGAGGCGGCTTTTTGTGTCGACTTCTGCATTTCCAAATCATCTTTGCCAAGGCGGGCTGGTTCCCGTCTTTCTAAAATTAACTTCTACTTAATCGTCTTTGCAAAGATCATACGCTTCCTTTGGCGATCGCCAAACGAACTAAACACTCTCACAAATTCTGTTATCACCTTTATTAAAGAATGGTAGGTTTCTCTATAAGATCAAAACATCTTCCCTACACAAATTTAATAACCGCCTTCCTAACGTTAACTAATACATTCGCAAAATTATAATTGTTTTAATTTATTTTTAATAAAAAATACCAGATATTTGTGAATAATAATAATCTCTTCATTTTAATATAGTTTTCTTAGAAAATAAATTCTTAAAAGCATAAAATGTGATAATATACATTAGTTGTATTTAAAACGTGTATATTATCTGAATATAGGAATGAAAAGTCATTTATTTATGAATATAATAATTTTTCTTAATTTTTGGCAGTTAAATTGCTCTTAACCTGTTTGAAAATAATTTAATTGCATCTTATATGTTATATATATATATAAAAAAAAAGGGCATAAAGCTTAAACACATTTTAATCCACATGAAAAAGCAAGACGATTGATATTTTGGAATAGATTTTTTTTCTTCTTTTTGTTGAAAAAATAAGTTCGTTGCCATTAAGTATTTTTATTTTTGATGAATTTTCAAGGCCGTTTTCTAGAACAACTGAACTGCAAAATAAAACTCTAAAAGAATGAATTAGATGAATAATCTTTTAAAAGAACTTTTTTTAAAATTAAAACTGATTTAATTATTTATTTAAATACCCAATAACTAGGATATGTTTAAAAGCACTGTTGGAGATTCACACAATTATGAAATTTGAACCAATTTAAAACTGAATCCAAGACAACAAGGCATTTCAGATCAAACATTTTTCCAAGATTTTCTTGGTGAACTTCGACATCTGTAAGAAAAAATGCTACAGTATGAGCATTTAAACTGTTTTATCTCGATGCATTCGTATTCCGTTCTGTGATCTCATTACTGACAGTTATTTGAAAATTTAATTTTGTATGTTTTTTCTAGAACGTTCGAGTACGGAAAGAAAGTCTCAACGTGTGTATGTTCTGCCTTTGAAATGTTAGCAGAAACTTCTCTTTACGTATCAAACTTTTGTAATTCTGTTTATTCTTTCGCTTTCCGTGAATTTAGAAGATAACTTCACTATAATCGTCTGACAGAGTTTTTCTTAACTACAGGCGCCTTTTGTACATTTATTTAAAAGTTTTTATTTACGTCGCTGCTTACGTTTTGCTCTCCGAATCGTTATTTTCTCGGTAAATACATCATGTATGGCTGAACCTAGAACTTCTTAAAGAAAGAAAGAAAAAAAATCTCAGCATATATTCTGCCTTTGAAATTTTAGCAGATATTTCTCTTTACATATCAAACTCTTGTACTTCTATTTATTCTTTCGTATTCCGTGAATTTTGTAGATGACGTCCGTAATGATCAGCGGTTGAGTTTTTCTTAACCACATGCGCTTTTTATAGTTTTATTTTTAAAGTTTTTATTCATGTCGCTGCGTACGTTTTGCCCTCCGAGTCGCTATTTTCTCGGTAAACAGATATGGCTGAACCTTTGAATTAGTGCCAAGTGAGTCTTGCTAATTTATTGTTAAACATAGCCAGTATCCTCTTATCTATTTTTTAATGTTGTAGATGACTAAATACACTTTTAGGAAGAAGAATACTTTTTTTCATTTCATTCAAATCTTATAAACTTGTTTTTTCTTCCTTCTTATTTTAAGTTGTTGTTATCCTCCATGAGCTTTAAGTTCATGTGCCAACTTCTGGTGCATTCACGCACTTCAGAAGTTCTTTTGCCTTAAGAACTCGGGATAAAAATCCATTCTCATGTTTGTCAATCTTATGTTTTGGAATACCTGGACGCACGCGCGTGTTTGTTTTTGAAAGTGAATTGCAAAAAACGGTGAGCGTACGCTTCAATGTATGTGGAATTTTTTTTCCCTCTGTTGAGTAAATTATGAAAGTATAGTTACATTTGTTAGAAATCTATTAACATTAAAAAGAGTCCATTGTGGAATGTTTTGAAACATTAATCAATGTAACAGGTCTTAAGATTTTATGATGGATTTATTTTCTTTGAAGTTTGAAGGTTCAGTTTCTGTAACCTTCCTTCCTTATGAAAAAAAAAATTCCTTTGACGTTTTCGGGTAGCTTGATTTCCTCTGGACTGACAAAATAATTATCTCCAGTAATTTTGCAAAAGACCTTTCTTGTCTGTATTTTTTTTTTTTTTTTCGTTAGAAACCAAAAAAAATAAATAAATAAACTTAATATATTATGTTACGAAACTTTTTTTTTTTCAGAAACTTTTTTTTTATTGTGAAGTTATATTCCTTTCAAAATTTGTACCATTCAATTTACATGTGATATCGGTAAGGGTACTTACTTAAAAAACTTATATTTCGTTAATGCAACAAAGAGATATTAATCGCGATTTATTGGTTTCTTGTTATTAAGCGTTATTTCTTTAGAATTTTATTAAAACATTTAACTTTGTTATTGTTTCCTACATTACTGAACGTGGCATTCGATCATTCAAATGATTAAAACTTAAACATGATTTTGCGAATTGTGGTGTGAGATAAATCACCAGATATCTGGGTCTTGCAGAATTAGAGATCCTCTGAAATGTTAAGTATAAATATCAATTAGCTTGATGAACTTTTAAAAATCAAGGCTTTTTTTAAAATTTTTTTAACTTCTTTAAAATTTAGACAGGATACGTGTATATTAGCAAAACGTTAATATAAATAAGTAATGGAATTTCTTAGGAAATGTATTACTCATCCTGAGTATTTCGATTTTTTATTTAATTATTTTCAATGCGAAATATTCATTATAATTTAAAAGTTTCTAGGATTTTGCAACCTTTTGAAATCAGTCCTACTTTTAGAACACAAACTAATCGAGAAATTATTGTCGTGTGTGTAGGTAATGAGTTTTGTGTGTGGAAATTCTATTGCTTTTTTGTTTTCAGAATATCCTAACATAAAAAATTGTTAGGATATTCTAGGATGTTAGGATGTACATTCTGTATGCAGGTCGCGTATATATAAATCTGTACATCATCATTAAATACTCGCGAATTAGATGTTTAATCAAAAACAAACATTTATTCCATTTTTGTAGTAACTTTTTTATTTCCCTCCATCCCCCATTTTAAATTTTCTTATTTTCTACATTCTATTTCTTTTGATTTTGAACGTTACATGTTATTTTTAAATTGCAGAAGTACCATATATCAATAGTATAAAAACTTTCGAATTAAGTATTCTATTAAAAATGGTCGTTTTCGTTTGATGTTGATGAAGAAACTAAAGTTCGAAAATTTTTCCATTTCAGATAGAAAAAGGTACCATTCATAATCCAACTTCACTAAAATAATTCAAGGAATAATATTTTCAGTGTTATTTAAATGTTTTTGCTTACTTACATAATTTTTCGTATTCCATCTGCTATACTTTAACGTCAAAGGAACTTATAAGACGTGGGACGATATGCTGGCATATTTGTTACAACAATCAAAATTACCAGATTTTATATGTTGTATGTACAACTAAACGAAATACATTAATGTTGCAGCATTTTTTACCTGGGTAAAAAAGCTCCTGGTTTGCATTCTGATCTTTTTTTTTGTTTTGTTTATTAAACTTTAGAGTGTTTATTTTTTATAGGGTCTAAGTCCACTGCTACCTTTGAGACGGCCACCTTGTATGTTGAGTCGTCCCCGAGCTCTCTTCCCTCTGCATACTCAAGTGGCCGCTTGCATTGAACTTGCGAGTGCAATTCCATTGTGATCGGACGAAGTGATTGGAGCTCCTAATGAGCGTGTGATTGTTGAAGTTAACTCTTCCTCTACGAGAGATTAGACAGAGCGGAAGAGCCGAGTGGCCAAAGTCCTCGCCATTGTGAGCAGTAGGTGAGAGAGGTCAATTCCAACTTCCTGTCCAGAGTGGAACTGCAAGGTCGCCTTTTTTGCACTATTGTTGCAAGTCGTGCTGCGAGCGAAGTCGCTTGACGACATTTGTTTTAATGACTAGTAATGCCTCTGTGCTGAAGATCCTTTCCCCGGCCACGCTTCCTTGCCCTTTGCTGCTATAGAAATGGCTTTACTATTGCAAGGTTGTCAACACTCGAGAGTGCTTTTTTTCAGCAGAGGTTCATTCGGCCAGTGGCGTCACCGGATGACACCGAAATGGCAAGGTTTTTTTTTTTTTTTTTTTTTTTTGAATAAACTATCCAGATCTGCTTCATTTAAACTGTTGGATATATTTTCTCGAGGGACATATAAAATGTTACAAAGGATTGTTCTATGTTTTAGTAACTATCTTTAACTAACTCATTTTTTTATTACATAGAGAAATATTTTTCTGTTAAACTGATAACATGTTACTACTTGACGTGTTACCTTTTTTACAACGTTTTTCTGAATTTCACTTGGTGTGTGTGAGTGTGTGTGTGTCATCAAATTTTCGATCGTTAATTTAACCAACTTCCCATCAAGCTAGAGCTTTGAAATTTTGGGTATCGTTCGTACTCGCCTAACAATACAATATTTAGACGTTTGCGACAAGTTTTAACTAATATTTCAATAGTTTTAATAAGTCAAAATATTCTTTCCTCTCGGCACTTTTAGGATTGAGGAAAAAATTTCTTTCCCCCTCTGGGAGCACCGGGCACTCCCCAAACCGCATGGGGTATCGTAAACCTTTTGTACTCACAAAGGGGAGATACTATCTTCCCTTTACTATCTCCGAGATAGTAAGGGTTGCTGACTTTTAGTCAGTAATCATTGGCAATAAAGAAAGTTTCCAATATTTGGCGCCGTGTCTTATCGCAATAATTTTTTCTGAATTCTGGTTCCCATTCTTTTTTTAATAGAATGACTTACAAACTTTCAAATGCATGTTTTGATTTTATGAGTATTTTGAATTTTTTAATACTCTCACAAATGTCTCTTTTTAAGTGAATTTTAAAGTTAAAAATAACTAACAGTTTTAACTAACATTTCAATAATTTTCTCTAATAAACTTTGCCACCATATAAAAACGTTGTTTTTAAAAACGTTGATTTTTATATCGAATTATTAAAAGAATTATACCGTGGTTACGCATTATTAGAAGTTGTGTGATGTACACAAAGGAAGAAAACACGCATATATTCTACGTAATTATAAGACAGAGTCAAGAAGTTTACATAAGGCACTTACATGGTTGGTTGAAAATTGCTTTAAAATAGTTTAAATGAAATGAAACAAACAACTTGGGAAAGCGGATGTGCTTTGGAAATGGCACTGCTTGATTTTCCACTTAATCAAAGTTATATAATTTAAACAAAGAAGCGAGAATAGAGGATGTTTTCTGACATGTATTTCAGTTAAAACATTCGCTTAATTTTTGTAGGTAGTAAGCTAGTCGGGAGAGATTTTTTTTTCTTCTTTTCGAGCGTGAAATCCCACATCAAGATAATCTATAAGATATTTTCAATGACAGCCAATGGCGAGAAAGTTCACAAAACATATGTCGGTTATTTGTGTTTACAGATTTAAGAGACAATTACTTGGCATCATCTACTTTTCTTATAGTAGATAGACAGATGTTTTGAAAAGCTTTACATTGTAAATTGCAAACGATATTACAGACAGGAACTATAATCTTCATGTTTCCCGATCTTCAAAAACACAACGCTTTCAGTGGGAATATCAAAATATTTGAGAGAAATGAAAAACATTGAAAAGGGAGCATGGGAAATGCGTAAGATTTTATTCGTATGGGGGAGGAATTTCACAATTGATTGAATACGTGTACCCTTTAAAAAATGGCATCGTTTTTTCCTATAATATAACTACGAGAATGGTCTGAAAAGTTAAAGATCTAACAAAGCACAATAAATTTTTTCTTTAAATTTAATTTTATTTTTCTACATAGTATCCTTGTAAAGTTACACACATCTCTTTAACTCGTACAAATAGTACTCGGCGTCTTTCTCTACAAAATAATTGCTTACTAAGGGATGGCCTCCTTATTTGACAAAAATCTCTGTCCTCCGAACGCAGTTTTTAGATTAGGGGGAGGGGAGTCGCTTGGGGCTAGATCTGGTGAGTAAGGAGGGTGGTCAAGCAGTTCAAACCGTAATTCGTGTATTTTCGTCATGACAACCGCTGATCTGTGAGGCGGTGCATTGTCTTGGTGAAACAGAATTTTTTTCCTGCAAATGTGGCCGTTTTCCCGCAATTTCTGTCATCAGCGTGTCAAGTAATGATGCGTAGTATGCTCCTGTAATGTTTTTTCCCGTGTAAAGATAATCAATTAAGATAACTTCATGACTATCCAAAAAATAGTTACCATCACTTTCCCTTCCGAAAAAACAGTTTTTGCTTCTTCTTCTTCTTCTTTTTTTTTTTTTTTTTTGGAGCTGATTCCCCCTTCGCTGTTCACTGTATTTATGTTTCGGCGTATAATGGTGCGTCCAAGTTTCATCTACAGTAATTAATCGACTCTAAAATTCTGATTTATTGCGCCAACAGAGCGTTGGAAATGTTCATTCGAAGGCGTTTTTGGTTTAACGTGAACAAACGCGGCACCCATCGCGTGGACAGCCTTCTCATGTCTAAACCTTGATTCACTATGTGACAAACACGTTCTTTGGACATATATATAGCCTCTACTATCACTCTCACATTAATTTGACAATTGTCTAACAATATTTATGAATTTTATCGATATTATCGTCAGTGATTGCAGTTTTTGGACGTTCATCGTCTCCCAAGCTGGTACAGCCACGTTTAAATTCAGCTGCCCAAAATTTTACGGTGGTACATGATGGTGCAGAATCCCCGTACGCAGCGTCCAGCTCACCTTTGATTTGTGTAGGCGTATTGCCTTTCAAAAACAAATATAAACTTTTCAGACCACCTTTTTATATATAGCAATGCTGATTCACATGTCACGGTTCTTTCACAAGGTTCGCAAATCAAGTAACGTAATAAAGCAGCTGAAAGGTTAATTTGAGAGTGGGGGGGGGGAGCCCGTTACAACCCCGGATTTCAACAATTCAATTTACGTGTCTTCTGCAAACAAGAAGTTGTGTAGCTATATTCACGAACCCTTGAGAAAATGGTTATTGTAAATAGATCAGTGATTCCATAAATCGTATTAGATTAAATCAGCCGTATAAAAAATACATAGGACTTCTTGGTACGTATTATTTTAAAACCATGTAAAAAACGTTGGGTGTATGTAAAATTAACATGATTTCGTTAATTCTCAAAATAATTTTTATACTTATCAGTTTAGCTTAAGATTTAAAAAAGAAAAAAAAAATAGTTTTAAAACACAGGATAGTTAAGTCCACAACCCCCTCCCTTTTCTAGTTTCGTACGTTAAAAACTTACCTTTTTTTTTTGCTGTCTGAAAAAGAAAAAAAAAAAAAGTTTTTTTTTTTTTTTTTTTTTTTTTTTTTGAAATCCTTTTCTTGTGTCTTCAAGCTTGTCTCGGAAAATGAAATGAAAATGAAGCACTTCTAAATTTGGAAATAGTGGCTCTGAAGCAGTACAACTGATATTTGTAAAGTTTATCTCCAAAATTCTAATCCTAAAAGTATCCCATTCAAATGCCCAACTGTAAATCCTGAATATATATCTTTCTTAACCTGAAACTGTGCTAGTTTGATATAGTTTAAGCTTCTTTTGGAACCTACTGGTTTTGAAATGGTTCAGTGCTTTCAGAAGAATGTTTCAATGCAAAATAATTGTCTTCAGTTCGAATTTAAATGAGCGAAATATTGCAACATCTTATTGTTATGGTGGAAGTGATTATTGGCCTTATATTACACATACTCTCTCCTAGATCAGAGTTAAAGAGACTATTAGAGTTGGAAGGCCACGTTAGGCCTTACATTATTGAATAAGGTCGCTCCAATTTATCAACTAACATGACATCATTCATGAAATTTTGTGTATATGTTTAAAATTTTACATTATTTAAAAAATATCAGTTTTATCTAACCTAATTTCAAATTTCTTAAGATTTTTAGTTTTAAAATTTGTTTGTAGAGGCTAAGAAAGTGTTGTAGTCTATTCCTTCGAATTGAAACTGAGCTTAGGTCTAAGTAAATCTTACACGTAGATAGCAACAAAATTATAGGTCTAACATTTTCAGCGTTGCTGACTCCAGATAATATATTGTGCAGGAATTAAATGATGGGCAAAAGTATATTGAGGAAAATTTATAGTTTAAAATTTGAAGTAATTCAGAAGGTCCCCCTTGATGTCCTTGGAGGCCGCATGTGACTATGGAGCAGCAACAAGTTCCCTATCCAGATTTAGATTTTTGTTGCTATGTATGGCTACTTCTGTTGACAATATTGACTGTCTGAAGTCAGTTCTAAGGAAAAGATTTGTTTGAATGTGTGGGACAGTATCACAAAAAGGTTGTTCCTAAACTCATGTTCCAAACTTTAAGGGAAGATAAAGTACACATAAAAAAACTTTTTGTATAGCATCATGGGGTCTGAAATGACCAGTGTCGACAAAAGAAAAGCTGAGAAAATGAAAAAAAGCTTTTTATATACAAAAATGTATGAAAATCTTGCCGATAATTGTTTGGAACTATTAAATGCTGAAATGTCAAACCATTAACAGTGATAAAGCCCAGGAAATGCCGATACAATGATTGGCGTATATCGTGTGGATGGGTATTGTAAATGATTTCCTCTTTGACCCATACTTGCTGCCACATCGGCTCAAAGACAAGATGTATTTTATCTTTTTGAAAGATAATTATTTGATAAAGCTCCAATTGCTGTTCGAAATGCCACGTGGTTTCAGCTGGACAAGGTTTCAGATCATTTCGACATCAATGTGCGTAATTACCTTTATACCACGTTTGGCACTCAATTGATTGGACGGGTTCGACCACCTTTTGTACAGTTGTTCGTCCACCACGTTCACCCGATTTATCATATATATATTTTTTTCATATGGGGATGTCTCAAAATGCTCATCTACGAGACTTCAATTCATTCTGATGAGGACCTCATTGCAAAACTAACAGATGCTGCTGCAAATGTTCGGGAAACACCTTTAATCTTCGAAAGGGTACTCCAATTACTTTCTATACGCTGCTAGCAACTAATTGGCCTTATAGATTTTATGGTGCCTTAGCGCCTTATTATGTTATGGGAGTACATTTGAGCATTTACTGTAATTGTGATGTAAATAAAAAGCGTTTTTTATTTTCTCAGCATTTTCTTGTTTTTCAGCCAAAACTTTTCATTTCCGACCCCACATTGCAGTTGAAAAACTGCTTCTTTAAATGAATTTTACCTTCCCTTAAAATTTGACCCATGAAGTTCAGAGGTACCCTAATAGTATTTCATACTATTGTGATTTATTAAATTCGTTTAAAAAAGAAATGCAATATATTCAGTTCATTTCTGCTGAAAATAAGTGTATTCGATAAATCAATTATTTATGTAAAATGTGATGATTTTCAGTCCTTTTCGGAGAAAAATATATTTATTAGAGGACCTGCTTTACTTCGATTCGTTGCATTGTCAGTTTATGATTATAATACTTAAATATTTTTAACTATATACTTCTCGAATAATAATTAAAACATAATACTTTTCTGGATTTTAAATAGTAATTAAATGAAATTCTGTTATTTCGCCACGAAATAGTTATTCTGAAATCCACAGGTTTCGTTTCAATAATATTTATTTTCGTAAATATTTTGTTATGTATCGACATTAATTATTAAAAATGCATTTTACATTAAAAAGTTCTTTATACATTAATTTCTTTCAAAGAAATATTAATTACTGATGTATTATTCATTAATACATAAATAACATACTTTTTTTTTCTTTTATTTGTCTTAATTGACGAGTAGTGGGGGTAATGTTGCCTTTTGAATATAACGAATGACATTTCATTCATTTCAGATGAATTGGAGAAAAAAAATTCTTGAATGTTTTTTATTTTAAAAAAATAGCGTTTAAATGTTTAAAAAAGCTACATCCCTTCTTAACGGTGAAAAATCCTCTTTTATTATTCGTTTCAAAACATAAACTTTTCAGACTTTTTTTGCAATATAAGTTGCAAGAAAAGGTAGTTTTTTTTTTTTTTTTTTTTTTTTTTTTTTTTTTTTTTTCTCATCGACACGCTACCCAACGTTGAGATACTTTGGGGGAAGAAAAGAACATTAACGTTATTTCCCCC
>BMAW01131525.1:259162-277619 GCA_019974015.1 Nephila pilipes
GTTGAGATACTTTGGGGGAAGAAAAGAACATTAACGTTATTTCCCCCTACTTCTCTTTTTCTTTTCCCTCCCTTGTTTATACTAGAACTGTCGCTGTTAAGACGTGGATGAAATTTTAATCGCTCTTTTCTCTATATTGCTAAACGATCTCTCGTTCTGCTTAGTGTATGACGAAAGATGGTTGATTTTTTTTTATCGTTGCTAGATTAAGTGTTCCCCAGGCGTTTTGGGAGGGATAGGGGGTCAGTAGGCCTCTTCAATGCAATGAGAAATTTCATTTTACTTGGCGCCTTACTTCTCTGAAAAGAATTAATTGTATATTTCTTAATTGAATCTCCTCTATCTTAATTGGTTTATTTATTATTCTTAAGTTTCCAATTTATCGTGTGTCTCGCTCACAGTGGGTACCCTTTTAACTGGTGCAATAACTTATACGACACCTGTTAGCGATGTTTGTGTGTGTGTGTTTTATAAATGCTATAATTAAACTTTGTGAGAACATAAGTTTCTGTTTTATTACAAACAGAACCCACCTCCCGTGTATGGGTATTGCTATTCAGTTCCGACAATTTAATTGGAGAAAATAAATTGGAAGAGTAAATGTAAAATAAAACGCAATGTATAAACAATGAAACAAAAGTTAAATTTTAATTAGAATTTTAGACGTAAATTTTGTTTAGCTCGTGTGAAATACATACATTCACTAAATATGTGTTTATTTGCTCCCCTCCTCCTTTTGAGACGTCGTGTTTCCTACATTCCGCATAATTCTTCACAGTCTTGCTTCCAGTAAAGATCCGTAATGCGGAATTTGGAGACTGTTGCACTTAAAATGGAACCAGGTCTCAAGAGCTCTCTTGTGTTATGTTGAGAAATTAAGTAGGTACCAGGTTAAGCATCGTCCTCGTCACGTGACCGTGGTTGAAAATTAAGAAGTTCGTCTCCTATTCTTGTACTGCTTTAATGGAACATTGTGATTCAAAATTTATTTCCCCCCCTCCCACGTACTACTCAATTTAACCGGCCACTTTGTCATCCGGTCACGCGGTGGCCGATTTAGAGGATGCTTTCAGTAATTCGATTAGATTACGAGATTCGTTGCCAATAGCCCTCGTGTAGCTTCAAAGTCCGACGATAATAAACAATCAATCAATCAAAACTGTAATGGTTTATTGATGGCATTAATAAATAGAGCTACAACTAAGATATAACTGTAAGGATTAATATTGTAAAGTTACATTACTGACCTGTGAATATGGATTAGGTTCGGTACACTATTGAGTAGAATATTGTTGGCCACTACAAAAGTGTAATTCAAATGAATCTCAAAGACTTCACGTGGTGAAATGTGAAAAAATTTGGAGAATATGATATTATCTTAAGGTTGTCATATATATATATATATATATATCATCCAGTTTTAATGAATACAACTCCTAATTTAGATCCCCCCCCAAATGGAAAAGTGCCCCAATTTTAATACAGAGGTACCTTGATTAACGACGGTAATCCTTTCCAGTATTACCGTCGTTAACCAAAACCGTCGTTATACAAGGCATGATTTTCCTCTAGTATAATAATGTACCATTTTTAATACAAATTATGTGTAAAGGAGAAAAGATGACGAAGGTATGATTATTTTTCGAAATTTAAAGGCGATTTTTTAAAAAATTATTGCCCGTTTATGCATAAAATCTAGTATTTTTCTGATCTGAGGATCATGTTTCTTTGAAATCCGCCAACAAACAACGTCGTAAACCGAAGCCTGCTTCGTTTCCTTAGACATTTTTGCTCACAGCAGCTCATCATTAATCCATTCGAACCTGAAATCGTATGAAATATCCTTTGCAACAAATCATTGATAATTTAAAAAGGTTGAGGTTAAAACGATCTCTTATTTGTTTCCGAATATTTGTTAAAACAGTTTTCGCAAGAAAAAGCTATATAATTGGGTTTTTTTCTCCTCTCGTGTGTTTTATTAATATATATTCTTCAAACGATTTTCAGGATGCGGTATTTAAAAATATTTTGCTACTTGTGTATCACTTTTTTCAAAACAGTACTTTGCGTTTGTAGTATAATTTGGTAGTTGATGTGCTTAAAATTTTTATTCTCGTCCGTTCTTATTTTTCTGTATTAGTGTTTGTACTTGTAGTTTAGCGATGCAATAATTTTTAGTCTATTAAAAACGAATATATTATACATTGTTCAAAATTAAGTTTTCAAATTCGGAAACACTGATTGTCGAATATACAATTGATTTCAGAACATCAGCTTCCTCTTCCTTGTCGGCATGATATTTTCTTAGAACGGATATGAAGGAAATCGATGAAAACAATACTATAAGTTATAATCTTAATTACTAAATCTGACTTTAACTTCCAGCTCTTCCTTGCTTTGAGTATTATGCCGATAATTGTATTCTAATTTATTTTTCTGTACTAACTGAATGGTTAAATCAGGCTTTCATTGTAACTGTATTTTGAGAAAATAATGTGAAAAAATTGCCTTTTTTTTATCACTACTCCTCTGTATGTAATTACGCAATTTTAATTACATTCACTCCAATTAACAATAATAAAATGATTATATTTAATTTTATTCTATTCGAATCATGTTTGCCTTAATTTTCTCTATATTTTTTATTAACATGGACAATGTAAAGTTAGTAATGCCGAACTCTATACAAATTTCCATTTGCGGACAATGTAAAGTTAGTAATGCCGAACTCTATACAAATTTCCATTTGCGACCTCCGTTTTGCATGAACCAACCAGCTCCATCTTCATTTTAAGCGAACTAGCGGTTTGTTTTAGTTCCGATTTCTCTACCATTATACACGTAAAAAATACGTTTGTTTAAAATACGAAAAACTCGTAATTCACTGATTTCGACTCAGTATTTATCGATTTCAACTCACCCATCACCGAATTCGAAAACTAACTGACCAGTAGATTGAAATGTTTTGACAATAGCCTACCGATGTTTGACAATAGCCAAGCGTTTTACCTACCCAAAGATAAGCGATAACTTAGCAGCTATTTTTTTTTTTTTTTTGGTTCAAAGAAGGAAAAAAATAAACCAAAAAATCTGGGGCCGGGAAGCGATTCGTGAAAAGCAAGTTTTTTTGTTTTGTTTGTGTTAACCGATTTTTCATGTTAAGCGCTTTCGTGTTAAACATTTTCCGATGCATATTGTGATACTCCGAGAACTAAAACAATCTCTCATTAAATACTTAAAAGAGTTGTTCTACGCGTATTGCAGCTTTTATATTAATTTTAGAATACATTATAAATTGGAATGCTCCAAAATATTTTTTTAATTTATTTTCTAGTATAGTTGATGTAGTGACTGACCTATGCTCGTAACATTTTGCCATTCAGTGAATTTCTGAAATACAACTAAATGTACGAAGTATGATTTTTTTTTTTTTTTTGATTATGTGGAATGGCGAATCCATATATTTTTCTGCAATGAGAATATTTATAGCTCGTAGGTCAATGAAGTTATCAAATTTTCATAAACTAAGATTTTAAAAGAAAATTGTACATCTTGCGTAAAACTGTGTTAATTTTTCACATACTGTATTGATAATATATTTAATTAAAATAAAGGTGTTATTTTATTTTTAATAATCGAAATTGTGGTCTATCTTTTCCCGTGGTTAAATCTTATTTAGTAGATGTATTACTCTTATAACGAAACAAAAAAGTAATAACAGTAGTAGTGATCACATAAAGTAATTAAGACAGTAAAAACATATTGGGTATGACAGAAAGTGCTGCTTTAAAAAAAAATTTTCTTATGAAAAAAAAAATTACTATTTTTATATTTATTGCTGAAAATAAAACAAGTATCTTGGAAAAAGTTTTAACCCCCCCCCCAAAAAAAAAGGTACCGTACAGGGGGGGGGGATTTAAGTGTAAATTTTTTAAAAGTAAAAATTTAAGTGTGCTAGCTCAGGTTTCGTCTCCGTCACTTGACCGTTGCTCAAAATTACGTGGTGGTCCGTCGTGTTGCTTCGCAATGTGACGTTATCAAGCAATCAATCCTTATTTAAAAAGGATTTTTTTTTTTTTTTTTTGGTTCTTATTTTGATTTTCGAAGAACATCTGTTCCAACATAATCCTCCCGGAAGAAAATTTTGTTTCTATGCATTTAAAACAATTGAGAGGCATCTAATCCGCACATATTTAAAGGATAATTATCCTTGAAAACAAATGATATTATTTTTTTTTCCCAGCCATTTTTTGTAAGAACTCTTTTATGAAATTCTTTTACCTAAAAATCGTTTCTTACAATTTGGTTTTGCGGAGCGTACGAAATTTTTATTCTATAAATAAAACAAATAATGATTTTTCGAATTTAAAATGTATTCGTCATTTGTTACAGAGCAATGAAACATTTTTCAAAAGCCAAAATCTGGTTCCTAGAACTTTTTATTGATCTATTCTAGAAGATCTTTTGTGCATTAAATAATAAAAAAAAATTAAGAGTTTTTTTTTTTTTTTTAAATATGTATTTTTTATTTAAGATTTAACTTTTCCTAATTAATTTGGAAAAAAAAAAGTTTTGAGAATAAGCGTGTAACACTATTATTTGAACAAATTTATTGATAAATCTTTTCTTGTAAATATTTCATTAAATTCCGTATATACTTAAGCTCGTATCGTACAAACGGTCGTTCTTAATTTTCGATAAAAAAAAAAAAAAAAAAAGGTTGCCTGTTATATTTTTCCTTAAATTTCCTATTTATCTGAAGATAATACAAGTCACTGTATAGATTACTTTTATTTATTCAAGGAACAATTAAAACTCTCAATGAGCTTGTCTTTAAGCGAGATAATATGTACTTTAGGGCATTACTTCGAGGGTAAAAAAGAATTGCAAATTTTATGACTCCTTATCGTACTTTATCATTCTTAAGACAGTGTTAAATGAATTTTTTTTTAGAAAATTAAAAGCATTTTTTGAGACAACTGATAGAGATGAATATTGCAATTAGAGGAGAAAATGTACGGAATGTTTGTGTGTCAATGTACGGTAGCTGAAGTTAGAGAGAAAGCTGTGGCCTTGAAAGATAGGTTGACCAGGAGATACTAGTCGATCTATTTTTCAACCTGACTCTATAATCGCTCTGCTAGAATGTTTAGATTGTAATATACTAAGTAGTTATTTTTATTTCTTCCTATAACTCATACAATCCAGGTGGAAATAGGGATTTTTTTTCCCTTCTCCTTAGTAAAGAATTTAAACTGTCAGTTGGTAAAAAATGTAACGCAACCGTTGATTTGCATGAAATTTTTTTAGATTTCTGATAAAGTTGCACATATATAAAAATATGAAATGTCACAAGTGAAGTAAGTATTAAATAATTGATTCATTTATTGTATTTTGTTGTAGATTTTTCTACCTGTTAATAAAAGTGTACTGAAAGCTTCAAATACTTTTTTATTGCTGAAATGTTTCAAATTTCTCTACACCTGTTTTCACTAAAATATAGAACTTGCTAAACTGTTAAAGTTTTATTGCCTCAATTTAAATATTGGAAAGAGACAGTAACATTTTTTCTTTATAGCTCCGAGATTAGTATATCTTATCACTTTTCATAGTCTTCAGTTCGATTTACTATGATGGTAAAATTTAGTATAACTTCTAAATCTTACGAAGCCCGCGTGAAATCGAACGTTGTTACGAAAATAGAATTTTAAAAAAATGTGCGTGATGAAACCACAAGTATTTTCAAAGTGCTATATCTGGAAAGAGATTGTAAAATGCATATGTGTAGATATTAAACAGAACAGAAAAGAATTTATATAGTTTATCATAAATTTATTGTGCGCTTTTTTAATTGATTCATACAAAACGAAAAATTGGAAAGAATACGTGAAAAAGTCTTAGATTTTTAAGCGAGCAATATCATAGAAATTCATTCTTCTTAACAGAAATCAATTCTCAAGATTATGGATTTTTATACTGAATATCTGAGACTCAATTCCGAATATAGTGATGGAACTATATATATTCTCATTCATACCACTTTTCTTAAACTATTTGAAAGCATAGTGAATAAAATTCCCCGCCGTATATGGCGTCTATTGTATGGGTGACTGTAATATTTGTCCAGGGATAGTTTTTTTCTTTTTCAAGGAATCTTTAAGTAAGACTCCTTTGCACCCCAAAGTATCGTCGATATAACTTTTCCGGCCGATGAGATCCTCTTCGCCTTCTTCGAAACGTATTCTGAAGCAACCCATTGTTTTGATTATTGTTTGGTTTTCCCGTGCATAATGATGATATAATGAAGAATTCAAGGCTACTGATGGTGGCGCAAAAGGAAAACATGTTACGGCGCCAATCAAATTTTGATTCGGCCGCAAATGAAAACAAATTTATGAATCTCAGTCACACTTGTTTGGGTGCCGTTTGATAGGTCGCAACACACAATGGTTACGCTAACTTGCTTTAGGAACGCCATCTGTCGTGAAAAACAGATATTTTTTGAATCATCGTGTGTGTGTAATAACGGATCCAGAAAAAAGCGACACGGGACACAATTGTTTTTCTTTAAGAAATTCATAGCACTTTGCTGTGTTTGCTTATTTCGTGTATTATTCATGCTTATTTAGTTCTTATTCTAAAAACTAAATATTAACCCTGGAATCAAATTTTAATTGAGAACTAAACACGTACAGTACGATAGATAACTCGGTCCTCAACTTAGACACAGCAAACAACTTTGAAATAAAACAACAAAATAAATACTTTTAAATTTGGTTGGACTTCCTGTTCAGATATGTTATTGTGCTTGTTCGTGAAATTATAACGGGGGAGAGGGTAGCACATGCCCCTGTGCTCACCCTTTGGATCCGCCAGTGTATATATATATATATATATATATATATATATAGTAAAAGAGATATGGTCTATTATTTTTGATCTGGAGTGTTTAACATAAATAAAAGTTTCCAAAACCACATTTCTTTAGCAAGGAAGTCCCACTAATGTGCTATCATGATATTGTAGATAATTTTAATCCACGAATAAAAAAAAATTTTTATGTGAGATTCACAATATTACAGTGTATGCTACAGTAGTTCGTTTTATTTTGGAAGTATAGTAATTTATGAGAAAGAGAACGCCCCAGTGCTCTGAACCTGACGGGTGTTGTGTCCAAGACTTAGCTCCAAGATGAAATGAAGGCTGAGTGTTATATCGATATTTACCCCAAAGCTCGCAAGTAGTCTGGATTTGATTTTATTAACGGGATTGCACTAGAAGCAACACGAGGGCTATTGGCGACGAACCTCGGTAAAGTAACGAGGACGACATCTTATCTGGCACCTGCCTTTCTTAACTTTCACGCCACGCCAACGAAAGGACTTTGAGCCTTGAAGTGGTCTGGAAGTTCGGAGAGTGAAACATAAAAGTTGCAGCTCTTTTTTTTTTCTTCTTTTTTTGCTCAAAGTTTAAAATTTCAAAGTCCGTATTATAGCTCTAGTATATAAACATGTTAATTAAAAACAAAATTTTTAAATTTTAAAAAAAAGTTTTTTATTTTATTTTTTACTATTATTATTAATAATTCGCAAAACGTGATTCTATGTCCTCCCTTCTAAATTCTCCTATTATTCACAACGACCGGAAATTCAAGATCATTTTATATATTTCAAGTTAAATATTTGAACTACGCCTAGAAATGAACCGAGTCTTTTTCCTTTTTTTCATAACACAAAGCTTTATGGATAGGGTAATAAGGTCAAGATTTATGGGTAACTCCCATGGAAGTCCTTGAATAATCTAGAAATTAAGTTAATTTATTTCTGTAGATAATCTGTAAATCGTTGCAGTAATTTGTTGCATTTATGTTTTTATTTTCGCCTTTAACGACATTTTGCTTATTGATTGACCTAACTATCATTACTTAAGAATGTAACAGTTAAATATGGAAAAGTATGTCATAGTAGTTTTTAAAAACTTATAAACCGGAATATAAATATGTATGCTTTCAAAAAAATTCTTTTTGAATTCGAACGAAAGAAAAGCGTATAATTTTTTTAAAAATGTTAACAGTTTTCTCCCCTTTAATCCCTGTATACGTAAATGTATAAAATTTTTTAAAAATTTACAGTATTTTCTCGTTTAATCCCGGGATACGTAAAATATGTTTCATCAACACTTAAGTCGTAAATAAGATTCAGAAAGAGTTTGATATCTGCATCCCAAACATACTCATTTAAACATGCGAGAGGAGGAAAAAAGTCAAAGGTGACACTTTTTAAGTCTTTCCAATGCCGAAGCAACCATCATTTCCGTTCAAAAATAAAGGGACCATCTGTAAAGTAAATATTGTGCGTAGTAAAATTATTTTCTAAATCGGAAGCATTTGTAATGTGAAATTGTTTTGATAAATTTTGAATTAAATACACTGTGTATGCTAGATCAAATGTATGCTTCCATTGACCAAAATAAATAGTCTGCAAAAGTAATAGTAGTGGTGAAGAGGAGGGGAGTGATACACGAGGTGTGACTAAGAAATAACGAGTCTAATGCTACTACAGAAGAAGTACGCATGCGCCAATTACCAGCGACGGACAGCTGTTTAGCGTAAAGCCTTCTCTTTCGAATGCAGTGCCACTCGTTTCTGTAACCAAATCCGTATACCTGTAGCCATCATTCGCATTAGAGTCATTTTTTTGCTTCACCTGAAAAATGACAGGTGAGCAAGGAATTGTTGTGAAATTTCAGATGAAAAAAACTTGGAAAAACCGCTACTGAAACTTCAAATTTATTGAAAGAAGTGTATTGCGATGAATGTTCATCGCGTGCACGTGTTTTTGAGTGGTTTAAGCGTTTTCAAGATGGCCAAGAAGACGTTAAAGGTTATTGAATCCTGGTTCGCCCTCCCATATCAAAAATGGATGACAATATTGAAAAAAATCGGTAATCTGGTTCGATCTGAGCGTCGGTTAAGTATTCATGCGATTGCTGAGACTGTAGGAATTGAAAAAGAATCCGTACCGCAAATTTTTCCACCCAGAGACAATGCGCCAGCTCATTCTACATTGTCTGTCAAGAGGTTTCTTGCCAAGCACTGCATCCCAATGTTATATCATTCGCCTTAATCGCTAGATCTTTGATCGTTAAATCTATCGAGGTTCAAAATCCCCCCATTGGTGTGGTGTGGAAGTTAGGAGAGGGAGGTGCCAGCTCACAGGTGTCGACCTCGTCCCTTGACCGTGGTTCAAAATTACGAGGTCTGTCGCCAATAGCTCTCGTGTTGCTTCTAGGGCGATGTTAATAAAGCCAAACCAAAACTCGCTATATAAACTGCTGTTTGTAGAAAATGCAACACCATGAAGGAATCATCAGAATCAAATGAAATTCGCAGCAAATGTCAATTATAGGATATTATGCAAATTAATAAAGTTTCAGAGCCATCGCGCGTGCGCAGCGACCTCTGAATTGATGTTGAAATCGTATAAATAAAGTGCTGTAGCGGGACGTTGAAAAAAGTCTATGATTATTTGTTAGTGGCAAACGTTTAGTGAGACCTGAGTATGCCTCCACGACGGAAGAATAAGAAATTCAAGCAACTTACGGAGTTTGAACGAGGGAGGATAATCGGCCTTCGAGAAGGAGGATTTTCCTATCGCGCAATAGCAGCTCGTATGCAGCGGAACAGTTCCACAGTGATGCGAGTTTGGAAGCAGTGGACCGACGAGCACCGAACAACTCGAAAAACAGGCACTGGACGACAGAAGGTGACGTCAGAGCGCGATGATCGACACCTGCTCCGCATGGCGGTGAATGATCGCACAGCTTCCTCCAGGCAGCTGGCAGCACGTTGGTCTACTGCTACAGGTGTACAATTGTCGGCTTCGTCAATTCGTCGTCGTCTGCTGCGCCGTGGATTGCGTGCAAGGGTGCCTTTATACAGGATTCCCCTCACGGCGAATCATCGACGGCTGCGTCGGCAGTGGGCTCTTGAGCACAGAGACAGGCGAGCTGATTGGCACCAAGTTGTCTTTTCAGATGAATCACGCTTCAATTTGTGGACCCATGATGGCCGTGTTCGTGTTAGACGTTATGCCGGTCAACGCTGCCTTCCTGAGTGTATTATTGAACGACATAGTGGTCGAACACCCGGAGTTATGGTCTGAGGTGCGATTTCGTATCATGGACGATCCAATTTGATACGAATTGAGGGTAATCTCAATAGCAACAGGTACGTCCGTGAAGTGCTACAGCCCGAAGTCGTTCCTTTCCTTCAAGGCATCCCTGGAGCTATCTTTCAGCAGGATAATGCACGCCCACATGTTGCGCGGACTGTTCGAGACTTCTGTTCAGCACAACGCATGCAACTTCTTCCTTGGCCTGCTTATTCACCGGATATGTCGCCTATTGAGCACGTGTGGGATATGGTTGGTCGGCGTCTCGCTCGTGATCCGCGTCCTGCAGTTTCCAAAGACGAACTTTGGTTGCGCATACAAGCGATATGGAATTCTCTTCCTCAAGCAGATATTCAACATCTGTTTGACTCCATGCCACGTCGTATAGCAGCACTTATTGCAGCGCATGGTGGCTGCACCAAATACTGATTTCGGACGCTTAATTTGTTTCTTTTGTTTTGAAAATTTCATCATTTATTTGTATCAGTACAAGTCGTTTCTGCATTAAATTTCATTTGATTCTGATGATTCTTTCATGGTGTTGCATTTTCTACAAACAGCAGTATATAACGATTTGACGTATTGTATCGCATCATTTGTTAATAAAATGGGTGCATGATCAGTTATGTATAATTTAATTTATATTTTTTCAATTAAATTTGGCACAATAAAAAGTATATGTAATGTGAATTTTATCTTTCTTAAAATTATTATAAAAAAGGGAAGAACTGGACATCTAACAAATTTTCCGACTACGATCCTGATATTTCGTGCTCATTTTTTCTTATTATTTATAGCAATTTAAGCCAATATGATATAATTACCATTAGATTCAAAATCATGTTATTTATTCCACATTATTCAACGGGCATCTTATTTTCAATATAAATCTTTCCTGTATCGTCACTTAATTATTGTAATGTATGCAAGTAAAACAAATCGGTTTTTAATATGTATTTATTTCGATTTAAATTGCATTTTTTTTTCGGAACCTGTTTGGAAATTCTTGATTTCCATGAATTATCTTTAATTTTCATACGTAATATACGCAAATAGGTAGGATGGTTGTTGGAGCTCTTAGGTCTTGCGGCCTTTAATCTCCGTTCGACAAGATGTAAAATGAGTTGCTTCGCCCTGTTATTTGCCCTGAAAGAAATATACGCATAGCTCTTCTTTTTTACCCCTCCATTGAGTTATTCATGTTTTATGCAGGGAAGTCCAAAAGGCACTAGACTATTTTAAAATGTAATAGCTTTTTTTATTTATTAATAATTCTTATTTTTTTTTCTTTCATAAACAGAACGCATACTTCTCGGAAGTAAATTTTATTTAGTTTTGAAAATTACATAATTTAAATAGCCACCATTTGCTCCTCACATTCAAGCGCTCTTTCTGCGGAGTAAACCATCACTTGTCGAAATGTTTCTTTGCTTATTTCTGTAATTTCTTCACGCATGTTATCCTATCTATCAAATTCCCTCATAGAAAGAAGTCATGAAGAGTTAAGTCAGGTAAGCATGGTGGCCACACTTGATTTCAGAGCTTCGCGAAATTATCCTTTTTTCCAAAAATTTGTCTTTAGAGTACAATTGTCGGGCGAGCTATATGAGCAGCATATATCGGGTGTGTTCCAGACTGCATGACGGACGACATTCTCTAGAATTTGTTGCCTCCTTTCGCCGTTGACGGTTAGTGCGTTTTTTGCCTCTAGATGAAATTCGATAATTTTAACAGGTTGCTCAATCTTCAATTTTTGCATATTAATTTTCCAAGCTTTCGCTTTAATGATCTAAATTTTAAAAAAATATAATTAATTGATCGAAGAAAGATTCGAATTCTAAATGGTCTGGGGGGATCTGTTTCCAACCGGGTAATGCAAAATGTGTTTATAAAAATTAATTTTCATACCATGGAATGGAACAGAAACCCCTTTATTAGTCTTTGTTTTACAATTTTATTGTACTATTTATTTTATTCCTTCTTAAAAACAATCGTAAGCATATTTTAATGCTTACGTAAACATATTTATATATAAACATAATAGTAAACATATTTACAGCTAAACTTTGTTATTATTCTGTTGATTGTAGCTCTCAGTGCTTTTTTCCCTTTCTTCTTTTAATAAAGCATGCATTATTTAAAATATGCCTATTATTATATTTATTTAAAAAATAAAAAGCGGGATGACTCAAAAAAAATTTTCTTTTAGGATATTTTGACTGATTTTTTTTTTTTTTTTTTTTTTTTTTTTTTTTTGCGTAGCACTTAAAAGCAACACGGGGGCAATTGGTGACGGACCTCGTAATTTTAAACTTCGGTCCAAGAAGTGACGAGGACGACACTTAAGCTGGCACCTCCCTATCCAAAATTCCACACCAAGCCAACGGGAGGACTTTGGACGTTGACAGATTTATCGTGCATCAGTCTCGCTACGCGGCGGGTCTTTAGCGGCATCAGGACTCAAACCCACAACTCGACGGTAATAATGCCTTCCGGAAAGTTCGGAACCACGACTGCTAGGTTACCGCGGCCATTTTTTTTCGGGGAAGCTTAATAGAATAAAGGTGGGAAACTGTTGGTCTAGAACATGGGTTCCCAATGGAGCTCTGGTGGACTCCTTGGAGGTCTATTGAAGTTTAAAAAGGGTCTTTAATATTCCAGGGGCCCTGTTGGGGTCGATGTAAATTTTTTCTGTCTTAAAATTTTATATCATTTTTAAGAAATATAATTATTAGACATATAATATCCGTTAATCTCTCTCTTTATATATATATATATATATATATATATATAGATAGATAGATAGATAGATAGATAGATAGATAGATAGATAGATAGATAAAAATTAAAATTATGTTATAATTGCACATATAGTTAAATTAAGTTAAAAAATTGTTTAATGAAATATGTATTTATATTTGTCATGATTATACGACGATAAACACTTTCACAAGACAAATATTTTTAAAAAAATTATCGATACATCAAACATAACTACATTAATTGAAATCGAACTATTATGCAAATAAAATCTGTGCTTCTGAAATCTTGTTTAAAATTTGTGAAGTTGAAGAGGAAAATAGTATAAAAAATAAAAAGTAAATCTATTAAACAACTTTTTTCTCTCTCTATTTTTATATTCGCATTCATTGTTAAATTGTTATCTTAAAGTTTTTGGTATGCAGTTGTTAGTATAATGATTATGTTATATGCTGTATTTTATAGAGGGGGGTGTAAGGGGTCTATGAAGAAACTTATTCTTTTAAAAAGGATCGGATGTTCGAAAAAGTTTAGGAATCCCTGCTCTAGAGCGACTTTTGAACCACCCTTTATATAGAAGAATAAAGAAAAACGTATGAATTTCAGATAATTTTGTTTTTAATTAGAATTGGAAAAGCAAATTAATGCGCAAAAAGGATATGATACCCGTTTTATATGCTTTTAGTATCATGTAAATAATGCGCAATACAGGTATTTTGATTTTTTTTCAACGAATAAAAAACGATTTTTTTTTCAACGTTGATTGATTTTTTTTCACGAATTCTGTAAAAAAAACTATTAAATCTGCTGAAGACGACGTATTTATTGCATAAACACACAAATTTACAACGTATATTCAAGCCAAAACTAACTTTATGGGTGATGTATGTCATACCGACTTAATACGAATAAAAATGACCGCGATTTTTTTTTATTAAGTAGTTTCACAACAGATTAAAATACAAAAGTTTGAATATTTTTATTCCTTGAGGCGTTTTATTACACAATCATTTTCTTGTGTGTAGTTGTGGAAGAAATCATTCTCGTAAAAAATAGCACAAGTTATCGTACTTACAGAAAAGAAGGGAGGGGGAAGTGTTTGCCGTTTTGTGCAATAAAGAATACCGACTACTTATTTACACAACCTTTTATCTCTCTCAGCTTCTATCGAGTTGGTCCAAATCTCTATTGCTTCGCACGTATAAATAAAAAATTCGTTAAAAAAAACTGCAAACAGGCTTGATTCAAGAATAGAAAGAACAAAAAGGAAAAGATTTGTTAATCTGTTACAAGATATTGCCTAGAAATGAGATATGTTGTTCATTTATATGCGCAATTCAAAATTCCCCGGCATTCTCTTTCCGAGTGAGTATGGAAATTACTAACAGGTTGCCGGAATTATTCGACTCCGTAATGAATTCAGAGTGTATCCATGTATCAAGATAACGCGAATCCAAAGGTTGAAGTTCCTTGTCAAAAAAAGGGAAGCAATATATCTTGAAAGGAATAATTTTTGCCAAAGTGCGTTAGTTTTGATAAGAGTGGTCTCCCCAGTGTGGAAAATCTGAAGAATTATTAGCATTCCTGGTGATGATTGCATGGCTTTAATGAAAGATGAGAACGATAAATCTAGTACAAAGTGAGACTTATTTGCATCCTGTTTTCGTTGCATCAATATTTTAACGACTAGTCATGCGAAAAGGCATTTTTTTTTTTTAAAAAAAATAATAATAATAACTTGTTAACAATTCATTCAGTAGCTACTGTGCATTTTTATTACAATAGCGTAACATTTCGTGTTGGTGGCTGTGAGGAAATATTTATGTTCTTTGGCCAAAAGCTCATTAAAATGTTTCTTCGTAATATGAAAGAATAGTGCCTGAAAACTCGGGATTTTTTTGGATAAAATGGGGTGCAAAATTATTATTGTTGAATTATTTTACTAGTGCATTTAGATTTTTATTGTTCCTTAATCTCACATACAAGAACAACTCGAGGGCTATTGACGACGAACTAGTCGCCAATAGCTTTCCACACCATGCCAACGGGACGATATGGAGCCTCGACAGATTTAACCTACACGGCAAGTTTTTAGTGGCAACAGGACTCGACCACAACGATGGAAGGTCATGGTCACGAAATCGCGTTTGAAGCTATCGCGACTACTAGCACATTTAGAACAGCATTTAAGTGATTGATACAATTTTCAATTCTTGTCGCACTTAGAAGCAACGCAAGGGCGACTGGCGACGGACCTTATAATTTTGAATCTTAGTCAGGTGATTAGGACGACACCTGAATTGGTGCTCCAATTCTCTTATCTTCCACACCATCTCAACGTGAGGACTTTGAGCACCGACAGATTTAACGTGCATCCATCCTTCTACTCGACGGCTCTTTAGTGGCATCAGAGCTGGAATGAAACAACATCGGCCATGATCTCGCGTCCATTCCCACTCATATACTATGGTCAACAGAATATAAAAAAGTTAATAGATTTAGAAAATTTATATCTTTCTGAATACGATTTTACACATACACACACATATATATACACGAAACTTGATTAAAAAGTAATGCTTCCATGGCCATAACTTTTTTAGTGGTTATACTATTTTTTCAATTCTTGTTGTACTTGAAAGCAAAACCTGTCCTCTATGAAATGTTGTGTTCGTTTTTTCGACATTATCGCCATCCCATTCCATGCAGTTGTGACAACGCGTGACTATTCGGACAAACCCGTCGGGAAATAATTCCGGTGTTTGCTATCAACACCAGCCTTTAATGTCAGCTTTCACCTCGTCGTTGGAACAAAAATGATGTTCTTTTAAGTGCTGTTTCATCTTGGGAAGAGGTAAAAACTCGCAAGTTGCACTGCCGGGTGTAATGACGCCTTCCGAATGTTGTTCAGTTGTTGGTATCTTCAGTTCTCAGCATAGCAACAACACCTAGGAACAAAAAAAAAAAAAAAAAAAAACATTTGCGCTACATAGAGAACACATGCAGCTTTCAGGTATTGCAAAAATTTTGAAAATCGGGTTACAAATAAACAATTTATCACTACGGAGGCATTACTTTTGTCTCGTGTGTGCCAAGCGTTTTCAAATTACCGAATATCTACTACAATTCCGTTGACTTTCGTCACAATGGTATACGAAATTAGTTTGAGGTTCAATTTGAATTTAAATGCGTGAATGGATAATTTATTTTGAATTGAAATATTTGTTTACTGTCTGACGCGTGCGCGCGATTCATATTTTATCTTTCGACTGTTTTTTCACACACCTCAAGAGATAAATGCAATTCTTGCTTTAATTCCCCTCTCATATCGAAGTATTTAGTAGTATTTATAAATCTGTGTAACGTGAGACGGTAATATCGTAAAGTTTTAATTATTATCCCAGGGTATCGAAAAGGTTTAATTATTATTAAAATAATCGATATAGAAACTTAATATTCTGAAGATTTTTTTTCTACATAGTCACCTTCTCCAGAATCATGCATTTCTTGACATTTCGAAGGTTGCCATTGTAGAACTCAGCAAATCGAATTTCATTTTCGATATACTTCGTGTTACTTGAATCTTCGGCTTCCTGAAACCAAACAAATTAATAGCTGTAACTTACATCATTATGTGCACAAAGATGAACTGATATGCAAAATAAATTTTATCCAGATATCTCGGTTATTTCTTTGTAATTGAAACTTTACGACATCCCTTCTTATATAGATTTTATAGTTTTGCAAGCTCGATCATCCAAACGTCAAATAAAGTAAGTATTCTTAGTAATTTTCATCAATGACCCAAGAAAGAAAGAGTCATTTTCAAATCTCCTCATTACTTCGACGTCGACAGACATATTCCGAAACACACTCAACGATAACCAAAATCACAATGCTATGACGCTGAACTTCCGTTAATAAATTTGAGATTAACTGAGTTAAAAACAGTTCCTGAAACTCTTCTTACGTTTCATGAACCTCTTTAAAATATTCTTATCGCTGTGATGCCAAGAAAACTTCGATGCATTTTTTCAGATTTCGAAATAGTTTTGAAATACTTGACAGAAATTGAAACGTAATACTCTGACGATAAACCTCCATTCATAAATTTACGACGAAATCACCCGCAGAGCCAATAACAGTTCCTGAAACTATTACCATGTTTCCTGAAACTTTTTTGAATATTCTCACCGGCTGTGTTGTCAAAGGACATATAATTCCGATATATTTGTCATGTTTCGAAATGCTCGTAACATCGTCATACTACTACTAGCGATTGCTGTGACGGATAACTTCCATTCATAAATTTTTGATTAGATCATCCAAATAGCAAAGCCAATTCTCAACCATGACCCTTTTTGAATTTTTTCTCACAGCTGCGTCAAGTGAGCGAAAGCGAAGGTAATTTGCGGTCCTGTAATGGGACTCCGGTTTGCAAACGCGGTTATTATAATGGTTACGAAATGGCGTAGTTGGTGTCTTGAATTGGAATTTTTGATTGCGAATGAGAGGGAGAAAGAAAAGAGCGAGAGCGACTGACCTTGATTCTATGTTCATTCATTAGTTGGCTTGCCGTATATGGAGTCCCCAAAGCCAGTAATTTAGGTCATTGGCCTTACAAACGGAGAAGTGACATAATTCGGTCTGTCTTATTCATTGTTGGCTCTCGTTGCTTATAGTGATGTTTCAAATTGTCCTTTTAACTACATCCTGCTGACGTGACTCTAAACTTTTAGCTTTGTTCATTAGGCTGGTCACTTCCGACCACTCTTGCAGATCACTTTAACTGGAACATTTGTCTACAACAGTTGGTGGAAGGGTTTCCTCTGCATACTTCCTCATTCGCAGATATTACGGAGTGCTTAGGTTCGACTGATTTATGTTCGGGCTACAATATGTGACATTTCCTCGCAGTGGCGTTTGCGTATACACCACTGCGTGGCCCGATTTATGAGATAAAACTTTCCGACTCTTTGGCGTCGAAGGAATTTTCTCGTAAATATAGTGCCAAATTAGATTACAAGATGGCTTTAGTAACACTCTTGTTTGTGCAGGAGAAAGAATGACGGCTGGCATCATTAGTGATAAAGAAATTTACAATAACTGATATTCCCTTCAAGCGCTCATCGTGCATTTTTACTGGAAATTTTCCAAATATATATTAAAAATCGTTCATGGTATTGAGTGGCCGTACGTATCGGATTAACTCTCCACTCATCAGCGTAGGGTCAATTTTCTCATAAATTACTCGGCAGCTTTGTAACACTCGAGATTGAATGAGATGAAGACTTGCATCATTAGCAATTGGGTTCGCTGATACTCTCTCAAAGAAACCATCGCTTGTTTTTTAAAGTGTTTTTAGTTATGTTTTGTTTGAACTTTTGACAGCAATTTCTTAAAATGAAAGAATTTTTTTTTTTATTTTCCAGCGAAGTGCTAAAAAATTTATCGTTTATTAAGATCTTAGGAATGTGTTTTGAATTATTATATGAATACATTCGAGTTCTTGGGGGGGCGGGGGC
>BMAW01131525.1:277719-308682 GCA_019974015.1 Nephila pilipes
CCCCCCCCCCCCCCACCTTTTACAGCTTTGGAAGTGGAAAGTCAACACTTAGCAAGGAAAGGGGAAATTCGTTTTCTTTGTAATTTTTTCATTTTTTGTTAATGATGTTTGCTCGGAATTTTTGCCTGGTAAATAAGTGTGGTGAATTTCTTTCTTTTTTTTTTAATTAACACATCCTTCTGCGTGATCCTGTCGTGGCAACTGTGGTTATTCGCAATACTGATGGACCGCGCCATAAAAGTTCTTAGTAATTTTTTATACTAATGTTATTCGGAAAATGTAATTCATACGAATCATTAAATGCGTAGTGCGCATTTAATATAAAATTAAAATGACGTTATTTATGATTTTGGTATTTATGGCATTAATTTAGTTCTATGCGGTTTCAATGTAATAAATCGACGAGAAATGCAAATAGCTCTGATGAAACCACAAAACAGATTCGAAAACGGACTTACGAATGAAAGAAACTGGCTCCATTTTTTTTCCCCTAACAGATAAACTACCGCATAAGGTTTCAGTCTTGCGGTATAATTATCCAATATATTTACAAATTTGATTTTTCGGAAATGTTTCATTATGGTTAAAGCTACATTCTATCTAGATACCAGATATTTTTGGAAATTAAACATATTTTTCTTCTGAACACCCTGCGGTCTTACAAGTGAGGAAATGAGTTGACGAATTCAAGCTGAGTTCATAAATATACGTAAGAAATACCAAGAATGAAACCCGCAGTTTTTTTTACAAAGTGTTATGGACTGCCCCGTCGCACACGGGCGTTGTACCAGACCTCAAAAAGAATTTTGGTTATAACAAACAAAATCTGCTATCTCATTTGAGGTCTATAGTTATCTTTTATCTGGTCTTGATTTGGCATTTTACAAACATTTTAGATGCTTTTCTTTCTTTCGTAAAAATTGCTCTTCCTCTAACACATTTAAAAATATTTTATTCCTATCTTTTAAGATACTCATAATCTATGTTTATTAGAAAGGCGAAAGATAGGATTTGTGTGTGTAACTCTAAAAGTAGCCGGAATAGAATTATATATTAAAGTTTATTTTAGTTTTTATTAACGACGCTCTAGAAGCAACACGAGAGCTATTGGCGACGGACCGCGTAATTTCGATAATTTATAATAATTTAAGTATCTTTCCTTTAAAGACAATTTAAGAGGTACCCTGCATCCCAAATGTTCAGTTTTGAAGGTTTGTTTACAGTTGAGAAGTAAATGATATATATATAAACGCAAAATTTTAAATAGTAAAATTAATCTCTCCTGATGTAAATGCTCTGACCAGTACGAATATTTATAGTAGAATACCCCTGCTGTATTATTTAAATCTAGTAACAATTTCATGTACTGCCATCTTTAGAAATTATTATCATTGAAGTATTAGATTCTTAGTCTTCACCACAAAAAGTGGGCGCGGTAGCCTAGTGGTCATGGTTTCGGATTCGTGGCCGGCGGGTTTGATCCTTAGCAGCCAAAGACCCCCCGCGTAGTTGGGGCTGATGCACGTTAAATCCGTCGGGCCCCAAAGTACTCCCATTGGTATAGTGGGGAAGTTAGGAGAGTGGGTTCCAGCTCAGGTATCGTCCTCGTCACTTGACCGTGGTTCAAAATTACGAGGTCCGTCGCCAATAGCCCTCGTGTAGCTTCTAGTGCAACGTTGATAAACAAAACTAAACTAATCACCACAAAAAGCGTATTGAAAGGAAAATTGAATTGATTGTTTATTAACGTCGTACTCAGAAGTAACCCCAGGAGGTTGGGTAGCAGACCTTGGAATTCTGAATCACGGTCAAATGACCAGGACGACATCTGAATTGGTACCAAACTCTCCTAACATTGACACCATCCCATCGTGACGACTATGAGCCCCAACAGATTTAACGTGCATCAGTTCCACTAAACGACGGGTCTTAAGGGCATTAGGATTTGAGCCCACGATTCGGCTGAAACATCACCGACCATGAACTCTCAACTTGGATCAATCGGCTATCATGACTACGAAACGGAAAGCTTAAGAACCCCTCACTGCTCTGTTGTAGCAATGAGGCTTTACCGTCGATGAAGCTCCGTATCTCACATGTCTCCATCAAAAATAATACAATAAAAATGTCTGTTATATTGAATGCAGATAGATTATTTTAAAGTCTAGTGATTTACAGCAGAATGTTATCTTTAACGCCATCCATTCATGGTTTTAAAAGAGGTACGAAGCAAGTATTGAAAAAAGAATCCTGTCATATAAAAAGACACAATTGTATTCAACAAGGAATTAGCTTGGTTTTCATTATCGAAATATGATTTTTTTTTCATTCTTTCTAAACATTTAAAAAAGATTTTTCATTTTTCTATATTTCATGGTTAACCGTGTGGTTAAACAAAAATACTCCCCCCTACACACACCACCATGAGGCATCGGGATGTATTCAAAAAGTGAGCTAGAGGACCGTCCCATAAAACTTGTCGGAAATGAGCATTGGTTTTGGCTGAATATACTCTCGTTTCAAAATAATTGAACTATACTCGTATTTATTGATGCATTCAGTATAATTATAAGTACCAAAATTAACATGTGTGACGTCATAAGCCTTAACGATTATTTTATTTTTAAATATTTCCACTGTCCGCGAATCTAAGAAAAGGAAGTGAAGAAGAGGCTCAAAGCAACACATCCACGGGGAGCAGTGGCCTCTTTCCTTCAGTCCCCTTATCTCGCATAGGTAAATGCACGAGTTTACTGCTCGCCTTTTATCAGTAATCGCGCGACTCTTCAGAATAACCTTGTGGAATATCGTAAGCTCAAGGTTTATTTCAGCGACGCTCACTATCTAGTTCTTCCCGCCATCAGCCGTTGTAGAAGCGCTTCCTTGTTGCAAAACAGCTTCTTCGGTTGATAAAATAACGAAACATCACACTGAAGTTTTCTTCGTTGTTATCAGTTGTTTTTCAATGCAATTACTATAACTAATATTGGCAATTATCATCAACAATTTGTTCCCGCTACGAAGAATCAACCGTTGGTAAATTTAATAGTTGCCTAGTAGGAAAACTGCTTCTTAGATTGATAAAACAGTAAAACATCTCACCGATTTTTTCATAAGAGCAAAAACAATTCTTGAAGTTGCCCATAATTTTGTGCAGTTGAATTCAACTAGAGAGTTACACTTTTACTTAATAAATATTCTCAAATCAATGTTATAATAGAGAAGACTGTCCTCTATATTTAAAAATATACTTTTACTTAATAAATATTTTCAAATCAATATTATAATAGAGAAGACTGTCCTCTCTATATAAAAATATACTGGAGTTTTAGATGAATTCGCAGTTTATCCCTGTTTCTTCTCCAATACACTTTTGTGCAACTGTAAAGAGATCTATACTAATGAAAACCACACTCACATAATTTGCAAAAAAATAAATATGATGAATAAATAAATTTTCTTTAGAATTGTTGACTTATAATTTTCTATCATGTTATTATGGCATTTTCGAAGGACAAGTAACCCTTGATCTTCACAAAAAATTAAAGGAAATATCTGTTGAACAAATTTTGAATTCGAAAAGTATTTTTTATACACACAAAAGAGCATATCAAATTAAATTGAAGCTTGTAAGAAACAGTGAAAGATAAACTAGAACACACATTGAATTAAATTTTTTGAAAGAATTTTTCTTCAAAACTACCAATCGATTCAAAAGTTTACACGTTTCACACATTTGAATTCACTCTCTTGAATTCTCAATTGCTTTAAATGTAATCATTGTAACTAATATTAATATCCTCTTAAGAAACATTTGAAAATTTCCTAATTTTTGATTACAAAAGAGCTGACAAAAAATTGTTTTAGAAAATATATATTCAGGGTATATTTTGGTCGATTTCAAAGATTCATTACACAATTAAAAATGAGAAGATTCAATTTTTCTTTTTAATAAATAACTATCAAACATTTTTTTAAAAAAAAATTTAGTTTATTAACATCTTGAAGTGTCTGATATTGATTCAGTAGTTTTCGTTTCAGAAAGTTTATTAAACACATCAGTTTCTAAATAGGTAAAGGTTCGTAAATCCTCGAGAAAAAGTTTTCATATAATGTGACAAAGCTTATACAAAAGAAATCTATTATTTAAACCGAATGAAAATGCTAAAACAAGAACATGTGGAATGAATATGAAATTAATCATCGATATGATGTATTTGAATCGAAATAAAAAAAATAAAGAGAGACACATTCATACGTTATAACATTTACAAAACATGCTAACAAAAAAAAAAAAAAAAAAAAAAAAAACCTTGAACGTAACTAATGGGAGTGAAAAAAACTAACTTGAAAAAATGTGCTAGAGTTTTTCCAATACAACTTTACGAAATTCTATGAAAGCATAAATTTTCAATTTCAATTAAACCTCCTCCTGGAAACACCCCTCTTCAAGCAGGCTTCAATCTGAGCAGGTTTTGGCTGTAGAACGAAAAATTAAAAAAAGGGCATGAATTTATTTGATTTTGAATAAAACTTGGAAAAAAGACTGTGAAGTCTTTTTTTTTTTTAAATACAAAATAAATACTTCTACCGTTCTAGAGATCATTTATTCAAAATAAAAGAAAAAAGTATATCCACTGATCTTCTAGAGATCAGTGGATAGATGAATAAAAATGCACAGAGTATAAGTTTTGAATCTAAAGAACAGCCTTGCCTAAAATAATCAATCTATATACAATGAACACTGGTATTAAATGTTTTTTTTTAAATACTTATTCATGAAAAATACGTAAACTAAAATGATAAATTTCCTGTGTGTTGTATAATTACTCCTAATGGTTGAGAAACACTCCATGATGTGTTTTTCAATAATTTCTCTAAGATTTCGTTGGGACTGGTAAATACAGTTGTACCCAGTCAACATTCAATTCAGTTACACACGTGACTGCTTTACGCGCGGTTTTACTATGGCTCTCTCGTTAAACATTCGCTTGAGATATCACTTCTAGACATTGAGGTTTCCTTCTTTTTATTTTTACGAAATTCCGATTAATAATGTGTTCGGATTACGTCATGATTTCCTGTTAAGAGCAGACGTTAATACCTTTTTTCTTTAAATTTTGTATAAATGAATCACCATTTCTCAGAAAGTAAAATATTATGATTTGGAATATTTTTTATATGAGATTATTTTCCAAGACTAGCTGTACGTTCAACCATTTTGTATTGGTCAAATTTTAAGAGATATTAAGATTCTTTTTCCTTGTATAAGTCATTAGATTTTTTTTTTTTTTTTATCAGCAAGGATTTCGGATTATAGTACATAAATCAAGATCTACGATACAAGAGATTAAAAAGATACAAAATGTCAGTAAAATCAAACGCCTTGTAAGGATTAGTTTATAAAACAATAAAAAAAAAAACTCAATTTTATCTAAATATTTGAAGTGTTTATTTATTAAAAAAAAATTTAACAGGTAATTGACTGGCATATTGTAAAAAAAGCATACATGGCCATAAATTTATTTTTTCACAAATTATTGAACTACTTAGTACAGGGAAGTAGCGAGAAATTTTTCATAGGCGAAGGCTCTTCTATTTCAACTCATACCTCAAAATTATTTTCAGATTTTGTTGTTTATTTTCCAAGATGAAAAAAAAATATTTATGCAGAGTAGGAGATTAGAAATATTAATTTTTTCTGAAAAAATATATAAAGATTGAGTATAAAAAGTTTTCAGTTTTAAAATTTCAGTATACTGCAATCCTATGGGGAAGGGTACAACTCCTATATTCTCCCATCCCTACACCATTGATTCTGCAATTTAACGCAAGTGCTCATTGCTCAGAAAATTCATTTCGATGTTAGAACAAATATCATTTCTTAGTTTATATTAATACTGTAACTCACGGTTCACTTAGGCCGCGTTTTAATAACCAGGAACCTCAACTACCGCGTGTTAACGGGATCCGACTGTAACAAAGTAATGAAGTGACTAAAAATCCGAGTGTGAATTTTGAATGTGACGAAAAACCCGAGAAAAAGGCATTGAAAAACTCATTACACTTGACAAATTTTTTTAAAAAAATAATCGTCTTATATGAGTGTACTAAATTTAAGACAACTAAAATAAATTTCTTCACAAATTCTTAACTGCGTTAGCTGATTTCGGCAATTAAACTCCAACTTGACGCGACAAACCTGATAACTTCGGCAAAAATTTTGGGGACTTCATATAACTTTGAGAGTCGGAAGTGGCTTTTTGCACTTAATAAAATAAACAAATATATATTCCTCAATCTTTTTCAAACTACCTGGAAATCATGTGTGTGTTGGGTAGATAAACTATAAGTTATTCATTTAATGTGTATGCCTTAGCGAGAATTTTTTCTTCCTTGCTGAAGTTTGTGGAAATGATCAACAGGATTCATAAGTTTTTAGATCATTCCCGAAATTATCTGCAAAGAAACTTATCTGTATACTTTCATCTCCAAAGTGAAGGGAGAAAAGTGTGCAGATAACTATGAGTATGGTAATCTAATCAACCGTACTAACAATTTTTTAGGGAAAATTTGTTGGAAACGATTAGGAAAGAAATTTTTTCAAAACCGATAAGCAAACTCAAAAGAAAATTCCTTTCTAACGTTGATAAAAATAATTATAAATCGGCGTTCCAAGGTTTCTCGATTGATAACATAACATTTTAGAATTCCTTTACGGGGGAAATATTGGCATACCAAAAACTGACAATTAGAAAAAGTCGAACAAAATCAATATTAGATCCCGCTTTGTATAATTTCAATAATTTAAAATTAAATTTTAATAAATACATATAGAATAAAACTCGGTTTAGTTATTCGAAACACTCTGTATCTACGACTATCAAATGCGTCCTTCTAAGAGAATTTGTGGCCGCGGAAACCAGTTGGTCATGGTTTCGAACTTGTAACCGGCGTTGTTAAAGCAATTTAACGCTTTCATAGGTTACAGACTGTGATGCATCATTATTCCAGACTTATGGATCCAACTGTCCCACAAAACAATGACTTTATAAAATACAGAAAAAATCAAATGAACAGTGAAGTGAGACAAATATCAGAAGTATAATTATTTTAATAAAATAAAAGGGAAATACGAAAAAGATAGAAAAAATGAAATTAAAAACTTACTGTAAAATACGTCGCATATATATATATATAAAAGTGTGTTTATATTATATACATAATTTAAAATTAAGAAGTTAATAAACATCAAAATATTACAATTATTAACAAGTTTAAGAAATAAATCTCAAAAATTATCAAATAATGTAGTAAGGTAAAAATCATTACTATACTATTGAGTAAAAAACATATACACCAATCCATATAAATAAAACACTGTAAACAAAGAAAAATTGAATTTGAAAGAATACAAATTTAATTATATAAGTAAAAATTATATACTACAGAGATAAATTTCCTAAAGCAAGTAATTTAAACGAAAAATTAAAATGACATCTGCTTAGAGTATCTATATAAGTAATAAGGAAATTGAAAAATCCAAAAACTTAAGAAAAGCAAATTAATGGAGTTTGTTATAGTTAATGCTGTAACAGGCTGCAGACCTTTATAAGTTGGGTTATTCCGGAATTAATAGCAAAACTATTTCCAATCTATAATTATATTATATAAAAAGGTTATAAAACCAAAGATTCAATTGAACAGATATCAACGAAAAACAAACATAAAATGATCTAGAAAGAAAACAAACTAGCAACTGCAGAAAAATCCAAAAATATTTATAACATTATACAAATAAAGAACGAAAAATATTAAATAAAACCACAAGATAAAATAAATAAGAAAATTTACTAAGGACATAGTAAAGCGTGAATACTATGAGCAAACATGTCCGACATAACTCTTGCACTGAAAACAAGATGACTATTCAAAAGGTAGCAAGTAGCAACGTCATCTGTCAAATAGTGTTAGAACTAAATGAAAGCCAGAAGATAATTACATAAATTGCAAAAATTAAAATCCATTTGAAGAACAAAAATCGTAAGAAAAAATAGCAAAAATAAAAGAATTAAAAAAAAATTAAACGAAAGAAAACTCTTTATACTTAATTAGAAGTTAAAAAATAATCTGCAGAATAATTTTTATATTTTTAATACATTCTCAAAAATTAATAAGGTAATCAGCCTTTGCACATGTCAGATAGAATATATTTAAATTATTTTGAAATTTTAAAGGCACATTAACTAATTTGTTATTTCTAAATAAATAATTATATAGTATATTTCTATATATATTTAAGTTTAAATTGCTATCAAGGAAAGGAACTTTATTAATTGGGGTAACGTTATTATCTCTCTTGTCAAAAATATTACTTATAAATCATTACCGATAATTTTTAAATCAATACCTAAAAAAATCTGTTTTATAAGAATTTTTATTAAATTTAATCAGATTTAAATATGAAGGATATAAAAAGATAAATTCTGAGTTGAAATTATTTTGAAAAATTTTAAGGTCGTCTATATATCTGAATAATATAAATTTATTGTAGTCTATAACATTTTGTTCTTAGAAATGTAAATAAATATTGGCAAGACTATTATTAGCTGGTCCACCCTATTGTATACCTTCCATTTGCTTATATATATATATATATATATATATATATAAGTAAATATATATATATATATGATCATTATACAAAATGTAATTTTCTTTTGAAAGGAGATGAATAACACATTTTAATTTCGCGTAAGATAAAGAACTCTTAATTTTTTTTTAAAATTAATCAAGGTAACATTAATTAAATCCTTTATATCTATTGAATTAAAAAAATCTTCAATATCATAACTATATATATATAGAGAGAGAGAGAAAGTAAATTTCTTAAATACAGAACTGTAGATAAATCACAGAACGGTTTTATATTTAATTCAAAACATTTTTAAAACGGCCTTGGATTCTAAAAAGGTCCTCAGGTAATTACCTTCTGTAGTGGCATCGTTAGGGGGTGTGGCTCACAACATTGGGTGTCACCATCTGTGGGGTGACAAACGAGAAACGTTATTCAAACTATATTTTACTCTAATAGGGTTTTGGAACCTTTCTCGGGTATATATCGAAAAAGGCTTTTCGTCAATAAAAAGCCGTGCTTTTATGTTATGGAAATTGTATCAAATAAATCGGAAAAAGAGTTGACTCTTTTCTTTCCGAATATAGCTAAACTGTATTAATTTTACCAGGAAAAAAAATAGTTTTTAAGTATGAAATTAATTGCTTAAGAATTCATTATCATCCACACAATAACTAAATTCTTCAAAATTGGTGCAATTTTTTTTTCTTCCTAATTTTAAATATAAGAACGAAAAAGTGTTAAAATTTACCTTGAAATATTATTTAATTTAAGAAGTAGAGCATCTGAATAACTTTATTTAAGAAACCACCGTTAAGGAGAAACGACTTTCAAGTATAGTTTCGCAATCTTTCTGAAGGGGAAAAATTTTTCAAAGATTTCAGTTTCATTTCTTTTCTACTTCAATTTCAAGAGTGGAAAATTTGAAGTTTCAGTAAGAGCACATCCTGTTCTCCAAGTTGAACAGTCAGTCGGCGGAAATTCTACTTTACCCATTTTCCTAAAACAACACTTCACCGGAAGTCTTGCTACTAAAATTACCGCAACTGAAGCTTAAAATGGGTGGATCCTTATACTGACATCCGCTATGTGGGCAGCTGACTCTCCACCCCATCCCTTTTTCAAAATCGTTTAGTGAATGTGGTATTCACATACGATTATTTCTCAGATTCCTGATACAGGATACAGGGGCGTAGCCGCAAAATTATTTGGGAGGTGTCCAGTTGTGATTTCTGATAGCGATTAATATTATAGCTGTGCATGTGACTTAATAATTATTTAATTTTTTATTTAAATAATTCAATTCCATCAACTGCACTTAACTAAATTTTTATTATTGTAAAATTTATCCTGATAACATACTCTCTAGTGTTGGCTACATTTAATTTGTTCTGAGGAAGGAAAAGTCCTAACTTCTTTACGCACAATTAATTCTGTTGATTTAAGAAATGATGATTACAAGAAAAAAGATCGTTTTCAGTATTTTAGAACACTTATAACTAAAACTAAGCAAGGTTTTTGTCAAATAACTTTTCATACAAAAATTTGATTAAATTATGTTGAGAGCTTTATCTGTAATTCTCCCCCCCCCCTTTATAAATTTTATGTCGTGAACAAGAAGAAATTTTAAAAAATTCTTCTAAATAAAATTCCATTAGCAACAAAATCAGTTTATATTTCACAGCACTTTGACCAGAGTATGCGAAAGAATGAATTTGGAACGCAGAATAAAATTTTTAAATACAAATAATCAACTTTTACATATACATAACCATTACTTTTACGTACAACTCTTATTCAATTATATTGTGCTTTAATTTGTAACTTGATCCAAAATTCGAAATGTAATCAAAAGACGATAAATAGTTATCGTTTTAAACGCGGTCATCAATTTCATCATTTGGCTATAGTCCATTGACAATAGCCCACATGTTGAGTCTTATTCGGAGTCAATTCAAATCGGACCAACCAGCTGTCATTGTGTTGAATTTAATTGCTTGACTCTTCATTTGCATATTCATATACAATTCGAATACCATAATCAGTAAATGACTTCTACTTACATAATAATCCTTAACTGTATTCTGTTCATTAAAAATTTAATACATATCCCTATACTATGCCTATAAGAAATCTTTTTGCAAATGAAAAACTAAAAATACATCGCTTCCATGACTGCAATCCAACATTATTTATCTCAATAAATTATTCTTAATTTTTGTAGTTCATTCTGTATTATTCTAGCAATTTCTTTTCTATTAATATATATATATACACCAGTTGTTAAAAACACGCAGTGACGCTTCCTACTGCTATTCAATCTTTGTTTAAAAGATCCCATACAAGCAGGATGTCAGGCTTGCTTTATTATGGAACTGTGATTTTATATAATGAAAGTGTAAAACGTGCGATGTGCTTTCTGTTTGAGAGAAATGACGCAAAGCGAGCTTATGCGTAGTAAGAAGCATCTTTCTATCCGAATGAGTGAAAAGAGAAAGAGAGAGAAAAAAAGAGAACCAGAGAGTACTCTATATACTACTCAGTACTGGTTCTGAATGACCTTGAATGACTTTACGACGCTCGGGGCCTTGGTTGGTCGGGATATCCATCCTTTCTGGAAGCATGCATCCACATCCCATCAATGATAGAAGTGCTTCCTGCCACATTCACCCTATTACGCCAATAATCGCCAGTTGCGCGCCCTTTTGGCGAGCATTCTGTGCAAATGGTAGCTTTACCTGAAGACCGACCTTGAAATTATTAAATATGAAAGCATTGTAGGATGTGTGAGCTAAGAATAAGTCGGAATACATAAAACATTTGAATTTGAATGTCATTTCCTTTTTTATTCAAATAAAACTATAAATAAAAGGTACTAATTTGTAGGCAGATAATATTTAAAATAGTTATCGTTTGAAGCTTTTTTAAATAAACGAAGGATAAAGTTTTAAAAATACCGAATTTTGCTTTATGCACATAAGTCCCCCCCCCCTTTTTTTTTACTATTACTATACGTCGTAAAGTTTTCGTCTGAGGCATTGTCTTTTACAATTGTTTAAATGACATGTTCTCTTCCTTAAAAAGTTGGATGAATCTGAGAAATAAAAATATATCAAATCGTCAATAAAATGTTCGTGATCGGTTTCGATCTGAGATTTTTTTTTTTTTATAAAAGAAATTTCACTGAAGATAAGTTAGAAGGAACTCGAATGTAATTTTTTTATCCGAATGAATGATTAAAATCTGCATGCTTCATTGTTGTGATTCATTATTGGGAAAAATTGTTGTGAGAGAGTTATTGAGCAGAGAAGAAAATCGAGATTTAACAGAAGTAAATCTCATGCACTGAATGTATATTTTATGTGTCAAAATTTAGTATCTATTTTAAACATAATTTCAATTCTGACAGCAATAATAAGCCCTAAAATAAAACATACAAAGGTAATTAACAACTACATCTAACTTTATCTAAGCGCATAACGATTTTCATTCGCTGTAGAAGTGTTAACCTTTTTTTTTTTTGCGTTGTATAATTAACATGAGTATAAGAAGTTACTCAATATTTCATTCTTATTAAACCATGAGTATTCATCACATAGCTCTTGTTTCCCTCTATGTTTTTTTTTTTTTTTTAAAAATGTTCATGTTTATTTAATAGTTTATTTTCAGTTTCCTGGATATAATAGAAATGTTATAGCATCTTCTTGGATTGAATGAGAAATAGAAACAAGTTTCTCTGAAACGTTAGAGTTACAACTGTTGCCATCAATTTTACTGAAAAGTGTATGCGCCGTACAATTGTTTTGTAATTTTGTTTTTAAAAAATAAAATTTAACTTGAATTTAATTTTATTCCATTTCCACACGGACAAAAACAAAGGTTGGTTGCGTAAAGTTCCTGGCACTGAGTCCTCTTGAGACATATCGTGTCAAACACAAGAGCAAAAACAAAGAGTCATTAATTTGTGTTATGGAAATATTATTAAATAGGAAAATACAGATTGATTTGAGTTGATTGATTGTTTATCAACGTTACACTTAAAAGCAACACGATAACGGACTTCGCTATTAAAGAACCTCCATCAAGTGAGGAGGACGACACCTGACCTATCATCCCACTCCTCAAACTTCCACATCATCCCAACGTGTAGACACTGAGCCTCAGTAGATTAAAAGTGCATCAGCCCCGCTACACTAAGGGTCTTTAAGTAGCATCAGGAATCTAATCCATAACTCGATGGAACAACGTCAACCATGAGATCGCATTCATAATAAGTTAATGTTTAAGAAAAAATATCAGTTTTTATTTAAAAATACCTTTAAATAAGAGTAAATACTATTTTAAACATTTAAATGCCTAAGAATATTATTTCAATTAAAATTTTATTTTTCTTTCTTGAGTTCGATTCGTGTTTTATTCTAGACATATTATAAAGTTTACTCAGATGTTGTCCTCGTCACTTGACCGAAATACGAAATTAAGAGGTCCATCACAGTAGCCTACGTGTTGCATTTTAATGTAATCAATTTCAAGCAATCAAGCAAAATGGATTTCAATCGCATTAAAACGATTCGATTTGAAGGAGTTGAAATAAAATCGCGTCAGACCCATGCAACGGATCATTGGCAATTTTCCTCGTAATTCTGAAACAAAGATGGTACCTGAGCTTGTAACTCGCTTATTCTTACTTCCACACCACCCGACATCATTGCGACTATCTAGATAAAATATATTTTATAGATCTATATATCTCTCTCATTATTCCATTATGAAAAGTAAAGGAATGAGACCTGAACTAAGTTAAAATATTATCCTTAAAATGTAAATTGTTTTAAAAAACACTTTCAACATCACTTTTGAATTTCCCATCCACTACCATGGGTCGCATACCTCTCACTAGGAAAGACTTACTCTCAAATATTCAGATTTCAATATAATTTTACATCTACAAAAAAGATTTTTTTTTCTTTTACATCCCTTTTTTTTTCGTTTCTTTTTTTCTGCACTTTTATAATATTCTTAGTCTTATTTGTTGTTTCACTCCGCACTCGTTCTCGCTACTTGTTAAATGACACGGAACGACTTTGCTTTAGCCCTGCGCTTACATACATTTTGTTCAAAAAAGCAAGAGAAGGTTTTTCACTTTTTTTTTTTTTTTTTTCCTTGAAAATTTTCGATCTGGTTGACTGGTGTTGGTTTCCTAACCCTTTTAACTTTAACCCTCCTACTCTAAACTTATCGACTTTGTTTTTGAATTTCTTTTTCTTTCCCAACGGTTCATTTAGTTTTGTTTTCGATATTCTCACAGATGTCTTTTTATACATAGTACATACGTATATACACTTATAACGGTTCGTAGTCATTTAATTATAAAGAACCTTCTTGTGATTCTTTTCTCACGAAGCAGTCTACCTTTTTTTCCGTCATTGTCGGCTGTTTTTCTCTTTTGATGCAGTTCCTTTTGTTGATTTCAGGTGCACTTAGTGGGTTTTCTACAGCTGGTTCTGCTTCAATGGTTGAGTAGATATGGTGTTGACTTGAAAAGGCCGAATTAATAGCCCAACGTTATTTAGTTATTCATTCAAACAATTTTGTTGTTTTAGCGTTGCTGCAAAGCTAGTAGACAGTGCTATATCAATCCAGACGATAGAGTTACGACTTAGCAATCAAATATTGAAAGTTTGAATGTTCAAGTTTTGATGTGACGCGGGCGCTGTTAGAATTAAATATCGATGATTTCATCCGCTTTAAAATAGCGAAATTCCCCATTAAGATAGTTATCGGGTAATTAATATTATTATATGAAAAATAAACCTTCTGAAGCCACAAAATTTGAAAGCATTTTGTTTCTACTTCTTCCAATGTACTCAGTCTACTACAGGCTAAGGCCGTCTCAGTAAAGTTTTCTCCAACAGCTCCGAAAGTGTAAAGATCTGCTTTCATTCAGTCGATTGATTTAGTGCGAGGCCTCCCTCTTTTTACAAGCTTTTATTTCACTTGCTAGTTCATATGTATGCAAGAAAAAGGTCTTTCCAGTTTAAAATTTGCTTTCGAGTTTTTAAACCGACTTCCTATCACTTGATAGAGCTGAAATTTTGCATAACTCCTTTGACAATACAATACTACGGTTGGAGGCAGGGATGGACTTGGGGGAAGGCTTGCACTTAGTACTCGAATTTCAACCCACTTTCTATCATTTGTTAATTATTGTTTCTATTCAATGTTATTTTTAAATAAAGGTGTGTTTTTTTTTAATTGATCAACCTGTATTTGAAAAGTGATTCCTTTATGACGAAAAATTATTTTAAAAAAGTCTCCCTCTCTCTCTCTCATCTAAATCATATTCGTACAAAATAAACTACATATTTCATTTCAAGTAAAAATCATAATTTTCTTATCAATTATTAAATGGAATAATTACATATAATTTTTAAAATAAAATATTTTTATAGTAGAAAAAAACCCGTCACGTAGTAGTCACTGTATTACAAAAAAATGCACAAAACAGATAAAAAAAATAAAGAATTTATTGCAGAAAAATAAGTGCAACGTATATGAGGTTGTTTGGAGGCCTTTTAAACAAGAAAGAAGTTGTGGGATAAACAACAATTGTAAACGATTTTAACCATGTATTAAATTTTAAAACTGTTAAAGTTTTTATCTTTGAAATTTTTTAATAAAAAGTCCCCAGAGAAAACATTAAACATATTTGTTTATATTTTAGAAGGGTTTTTTAATTCATAATTGAGGTATTTTTTAATGCATTCATAATCGATGGGGATAATTATTAGGGACTATCGATTAATAAATCGTTTGGGATATTACACCCCCTCAATAATAATTAGGGAATTCATAATTATTGCGTAAGTAAGGATTCCCAGATCTGCACGTGTCCGGGGGTACAGAAAGGGTTAACGGCCGTTTGGTGAACAGTGGTTAGCCCCATCTAACTGCAGCACAGAAAGTCCTCTGTTCGAATCAAGGTCACTGTTCTATTAGGGAGGATGTTTACACATTTATGCAGATTTTATTACGAGAAAGAAATTTTGGTCTCCCGTGGCCTAAGCGTACAGGAAATAATCCCGTAAAAAAGACATTTCCTTTAAGAAAAATAAACTCGAAGACAAACAACGTCGGTGAAGCAGAAGAGAGAGAAAAAAAGCGCATCCAAAACGTTTTGAAATCTCCCAGAGTAAGTTTTTAAAAAGCGAATGTGACACTCGTAAGACTTTGGCAAGCTGAGAAGATTTTCGTTTGCAACTCAAGAAGACGCGTCTCTCTCTCTACTCCCTCCCTTCCCCTCTTCCTTCTCCGTTCTGAATCGCAGGAGGCTTAAAAACACCGGAAGCATCGCACACACACATGGACACCATCTCCGTAAGTCTCAAGGCCTCCCTCAAAGTACGTTTCCTCTGCTTTATTGCACACACTACGCTCTACGGCATTTGAGCGGAACACACTCCCAGAGAATGGAGTTTTTAACATTTATATACTAACCTTTTTTTAAGTCCTGCGGGGAAAAAAAATTAATGGGATTGGTTGTTTTGTTTTGGGACGCTTTGAGGACTCAATGTTAAGAAATCTTTTCGACCTTTAAACGATTTTATAAAAAAGAATGAATGAAATTAATCTTCGAGCTAAAATCTGCTGGGAAATCTGTGTATTTAGCTACTTCACAGAAGAATGAAGTAAAAAAACGAATTAAGATTGCCTTCAAAGTATGTTACCCCTACTAAGAACACTTTCTCAGATTAGAAAATATAATGTTGAGTTTTTTTTAACATTTGCTAACCTTTTTTTTTTCATGTCCTGCGAAAAAAAAAGTTAATGGGATTGGTTATTTTGTTGTCTTTTCGAGGAGACTCAACACACTAACAAATCTTTTCGACCTTTATACGATTTTCTAAAGCTGAGAATGAAGTAGTATTAAATTAATTTTATAGAGTTAAATTCAGTAGAGGAATATCTTTGTATTTTGCTACTTCACAGAATTATGAAGAAGCAAGTTAATATTGCCTTGAACATATGTTACCAGAACTCTTAGAACACTATTAAAGTTTAAAAATATACTCCAACACTATATCATATTCTTTATTCACTAATATAAGGGCAGAAGCGCATTTTAAACGAACTATTCATTATTTTTTAAATAATAAATTCCTTAATGCGATATGTTTCATATTTTGCTTCTTATAATTTTATTACAAATTACTCATTTGCATAGTTATCGAATGTTTCTAAAATTAAAAAGGTGCATTATAATAAATAAGAATAATTATATGCACACAAGAATTAATAATAAACTGGAATAATTCGTTATTATAACTACACAAACTACACGGATTTGTAATTACTACACATTTTAAATTCTTAGAGAAAAATTAGTTTTTAAATTTACCAACTGAAATCTAAATGAAGAAAGAACTTTTTAAGAATATTTGTTTGCTCTTCCATTTAAAAAAAATGAGTTCTCTTTATAAAATTCGTGTTCACAAATTATAGACATTATTAAAATTTCAACTCTAAAATTTCGAACGTATGAAGTTTCTATTTGAGAATATATATAAATTTAGAAGCTTTGAGAATCTTAGAGCGGCAATTTTGAGAAGAATATTTGCTTTTATTTCACATATTTTAAAGTTTTTTACATCTTAGTGAAATTCTTTTTAACAAAACTTTTAGATTTTTCTAGAATTCCAATATGCCACATTTTTATTGGAAAATAAAAACTATTGTTAACTTTAAAAATCTTGGAAATGTTGCGGTAGAAATTAATATGAATATTTTGTTTTACCACTTCAAATAAAGGTATAAACATATTACGTTAATATCTTAGTTTTATACTGGTAAAATCATTAAAGCAGAACAAAGTTGTTGTTGTTGTTTTAAACTTTTTAAACGTTGGTGAAATATTATTGGTAATAATTCATATTCTATCACTTCTAGGAATATAGTATACGTCCACAAATACATAGAATCCTTTTCGGAAAACAATACAATTGTTATAATTCAGAGGGGGGGGGTAATCTATTATTATAAATTCGAAATAGCGTTCACACTACAATGTCTCATATCTTTTGTAGACGACATGTTACAAAACAGTTTTTATCATTGTCAGAAAAATTAATCGAATTTCATGATAGTTTAAAAGAAATGTTAAATCCTGTTAATTAATTATTAGTTTTTTTTAATTATTAAGTTTGAAATAACAAAATAATATTTTGACGATGATATATAACATTACACAAAAATTACTCCATGGCATTTATAAATGATGCATCAAATCATATCATCCATATAACTGATTACATATGAAATGCAATTTTGCTGTGTATATTTATAAACTACAAAATGATATTAACTTAGAATAAAATAAATTTATGCAAAATTATAACTGATTAACAGAAAAAGGTGGTTTACGTTCTCGAATTTTTGTACTGCAATTTCGATAATAATATCTTTAATTTAATTTATTGACTGATTCTGATAATTAAATAATTTTTTATTCATTTCAGTTATAGAAAAAAAATTTTTTTTTTGCTGTTACAACGGTCATTGGTTGCATCAATAAAATGTTCAAAATAGTAACAAAATATTAAGATTTTTTTTTCTCAAATATATTATTTTAAAATTAAGATGCAATTAATATTAAATTACGATATAAAAATAATTAATAAATATTATAGAAGTGGCAAAAATTAAAAAAAAAAAGATTATCAAAAAATGCAGTTAAATGAGCTAATACTAACATAATCAATTATTTAATTTCACAAAATCCGGACCCTGCTGAATTGCGGGGCCAAAATGAATACGGAGCCCTGTTCACTCTCTAGCCGGCCTTAGAACTAAAGTACTCCTTCTTTAATCCGGCATTTCACCTTTCCAGTTCTGTCTCTAATCCGGCGTTTTTATATAGGTTGAAAAGCTATAGAAAATTATTTTATGTCTTCTAATTCAATGGAACAATGTAGGCTGTCTGTACAAAACTGTATATTTTTTTGTAGTTTTAGTTATTTCACGAGTGTTTTTTTTTTTTTTTTTGACACTTTATTTGCGGTTACTGTATTGAATTTTATTCACCATAATACATAGCTTTGGCCGTTTAAATGCGCTATTTTCTTCTTTTTCTTGATTTTCCAGTAATCCGGCGTTACTCTGGTCCGATACCTGCCGGATTACAGAGAGGGTACTGTATAGTGGTTGAAATAAATCCTTTTGTCTCAAAAGGATTGCGAAGAGTAAAGATTTATATGATTATTTAGCGTAATTCGATTATGATTGTCGTTAACAAGCAAAAACTAGTTCTCTCTAGAATTTTGGAAATATTCAGAATATTGTAAAAAGCGCATATAGAACATTATACAGTTCCATAACTCACTGATGTGAGTATATTAGTATATTTTTTAAGTCAAAAGAAAAATTTAATTCAATGATAAATGTAAAATAAATTAGAGATTTAAATTCTGAATTAGTTTATTGAATAAATCTTTAAGAAAAAAGGAAGATGTGAAATCGCTGTATCTCAGTTTCCTCCCTTTAATTCTAAGATTATTTGCTTTTTAAGGCAATACTCCGTATGAGTTAATCTGATTCCTTCTTGTTTTAAATTTAAACTGAAATACTATTGGCACATTTCTAAGGAAATAAATTAATTGACACCAGTCAAAACAGGTATTTATCATGGTGTAACCAAAATCAGAATTTTTCACACATCACACAATTTACTTTCTTATTAATAAAAACACACTTCAAGATCAGAAACGAACAAATTGTTTCGAAAAGTCCATTGAACTGTTCGAACCAAAAATAAATGTCGCTCTCTACGTGTTCCATGTTATGCAAAGTGGAGACTGAAACGAAATACGAGTTAGCTAAGCAGCAGTTGTATGGTGATCAGTTTAGTAACGTACGACGAGATAATTTCTAGCAACCCTGACAGAGCATGAATGAGTGTGGCGACCTTTTCCCGCCCGAAACGTCCTACTCTTTTCTTATAGCTTCTTATTACCCAACCTGTTTCTTGGCGTGACTTTCTTTGGCGCTCTGAGCAAAGCCAATTCTTGCTCTTTCGACGCACAAGGCGAAGCCTACTCGAGCATAGTTCCTGCTTTCAAAGACCAGCTCTGAAAACATTCACTGCTACGTCGAATGATTTGCCGCTACTCAGTAGATTGAATAAGTGTCACTCATTTCCTGGACAGATTGTGCCCCAGTCGTGTAAGAAAGAAAGAGAGGGTATGGTGTGTCGTTTCGTGAAATAAGGGAAACTGGAATTCATTAATAAACTAAAGGGTTCTTTAGAACCGTGGTCCGCGACGCACTGGTTATCCATGAAGCCATTTCAAGTGTTCTGCGAAAATAAAAAATTGTTGGGAAAGTAAAATCAATCTGAAGCAAAATAATTTTTGTATAGGATTGTTATTAGCAAACGCGAATGACAAACTTTTTAGTTGTGCATGTGCGATCGGTAAATTAATGGAGCCGAGTGGTCACGGTCGCAAACTTGTGGCCGAAGTTGTTTCTGTCGAGTCGTGGGTTCCAGCCGTGGTAACATTAAGACCCATTGTGATAACACTTGAGACCGGGCACGTTAAGTCTGGTCGAGTCTCCAAGTCCTCCCATTAGCGTGATGTGGAAGTTAGGAGAGGGAGGTGCCAAATCATGTGTTGTCCTCTTCACTTGATCAAGATTCAAAATTACGAGATTCATCGCCAATAATCTTCGTGTTGCTTCTAAGAGAGCGTCGTTGACAAGCAGGCAATCGTTTACGTAACACACTACGAAAAATGATGTCATATACGAGATTGAGAGGTTACTGCAGCTAATGGAATACTGTGACAATCTCGTGATTTCGAATTATTATTATGATCAATCTAATAATCAATGAGAGATAAACAGGGAGGATGTCAAATTTGTCTCATTCCCAATATCTAAGTCCATTGTCCTCCAATCTGCAGAAAAAGATTTCTTTTCTGTGTTCTGTAGAAAGGTTTTTTTTTTTTTTTTTTTTTCAGATCTCTGCTGAAAAGAGGCCTGCGAAAAAATCCGAAAACTCGAATGAAAACTTTTTAGTTATATATGCGGTGTGGTAAACTTAATACACATCTAATTGTTAGGAAAAAGGATGCCACACACTAGACCGAGATATATAAAAACACCCCAAAGAAATTACGTAACAATAACTGTCAAAGGGAGGGTCGATTTGGAATTATTCTGGATCTCTGTTTAAAGATGAATACCCGGGCCTCTTAGTAAAAAAAAAAAAAAAAAAAAAAACCGCTAAGCACATTATTATTTTCTACGTCATATATTTGCGAGTTAGGATTTTCCGCAACAATAGTTGATATTAAACCAAAAGCAACACGAGAGCTTTGCAAATTTAGAAGAGGACATACACACACACTAGGGGATTTTTATAATTTATTCGTCACAATATTATTAAAATCTGCAAAGATTCCACATCGCATTAAATATGAGAATTTTTTTTTTAAAGTTTTGTAATTTTAAGGTTTCTTTTTTTTTTTTGTTTTTTTTTTTTTTTTTTAAGAAACATGTTTGCATTAATCAATGTCGGTATTTTATTATATAATAAATTTACCCTATGAAGCGAGTTAGGCCACAGACTTTTTCATTGCGACCTTAATTTCGAAAATGTTGTCCATCCTTGCTTTAAAGCTTATACTGCATTGTAAATGTTCCGAACACAAAAACGTCAGCATTGAGTGTTTCCTGACTTAAAAAAAAATTGAGAAACAAGGCTTTTGAACAATGTGTAGACAGTATACGAGATATGTTATTCATCAATTGCAGATCTGTGTTTAGCAGCCTTATAATAAACCCGAGATGAATATTTTTTCATTGAATGATTATGTATTAACGTCGCATTTTGAAGCAACACGAGAGTTATTGGCGACGGACTTCGTAATTTTGAACCTCGGACAAGTTACGGGGACGACACCTGAGCTAACATCCCCTCTTCAAACTTCCACATGTACATAAACTTCGCTACACGGCGGGTCTTCAGTGGCACCTGGACTCGATCGGGATCATGTCCTCTAGGCAATCGCAGGCACCCTAGGGAAGTATACGGTTTTTAGTTACGTGAAATGAGAGAATATATACAATTAAAACAATGGTTCCCAAACTTTTTCAACTCGCGGCATCCTTTTTTAAACTAAGGTCTTCCCACGGCGCCCTATAATTTGTAAAAGCGCGACTATTCATAAGTAAGAGATTAAGTTATGAGATTCCGCGGCAACTCTGTGAAGACGGTGCGGCACCCCAGGGCGGCGCGGCGAACACTTTGGACACCAATGAGCGAAAGAGTTCAGTAGGACAAGTCGGTAACATGATACGTTACAGTCAATATACGCGAGGGTATCGTAAAGTTTTAATTATTTCTTAGAAATAACCAAGATATCTGGATGCGATTTTTTCTGCATATCAATTGACTATTATATGTACGTAATGTTGTAATTTACAGCTATTAAAGCTGATTTGTTTTGGTTTCAGGAAGTAGTAGATTGAAGTAACCCGCAGTATACGGAGAAGATAAAAAGTTCAATTCACTGAGTTCTACTATGCCGCCTTTGAAAGGTTAAGAAACGTTAGAAAAAAATGTTTAATCTGGTGGGTGACTGAGTAATAAGTTTCAAGAATAATAAATAAAAATTCAGTTTTTATCTCGATTATTTTTAGTTCTTATTAAAAAAAAAACTGCGATAACCTGGGGTAATAAATTAAAACTTTACGATATTGCGGGTAATATTTCAATGAAGGGTTTCTTGAAACCAAACAAATCAACATTAATAACTGTAAATTACAGCCTTATGCACATAAAGATCAATCAATATGTAGAATAACATTTATCCAAATATCTCGGTTATTTCATAGTAATTATTAAAACTTTACAATTCCCCCCTCGTATTTATTAACATTTATTTCCCCATGAGCTATTAAGACATTCTAATTAGAATAGCTTTGAACTGAAGGGAGAGGAAGTATACTCGTGATAGAATTTTCGTAAAATGAGGCGTTGCGGGAATTCGTTAATCCCCACTAAGGGGCTCATTAAAACAACGTAACTCACGGAGAAATTAGTGCCCTTTGTCATAATCAGTAACCTATGTCTTAGAGACGTTCTGGAATAATCAATAAGCTTTTCCCTCAATATATGTCATTAATTTACGGTTGAAACTGTGATTTGGCCGAAATAAAATAAAATATTGAAAAGCATAAATTAGAATTTTCGCAAAATGAGGCGCTGCAGGAATTCATGAATCCCCTCTTAGGGGTTCATTAAAACAACGTAACTCTGTGAGAAACTAGTGTCCTTTGTTATAATCAGTAACTGATGTCTTAGAAATGTTCTGGAATAATCAGTAAGCCTTTCTCTTAATATATGTCATTAATTTTTGGTTGGAACTGAGATTCTCGGCCGAGAAACAAAACAAAACAAAAAAATTAAAAAACATAAATTAACTACTAGTGGCAAAACAAAAATAATAAAAAGTTAACAATTGGTTATTACGTGAATGAGAATCTGATGTTAATAGAATTTTATGAACACGCATATATATACATACAGTGGCTCAAACAATTGAGGATACACCTTACTTTCACTTGGTAAATCCAACTTTTAATGAAAATAACACATTAACTAGAATAGAAGTCGTATTTTTACTTTTACACGCAATAAAAGGGTTAATTTACAGTAAAAATAACGAAAATCAACAAAAAAATATCTAAAATTAAAAGTTTCACAAATATTTGAAGTAAACATAGGCAGATCTTTACCTCAAAAAATTAAGGATACACCAATGAAATTTTTTCAATATATTACATGCATAGACTGTATCAGTATTTTGTTACATGTCCTTTGGCTTTTATAATGTCCTCGAAACGTCTTGGTACCGATTCGACCAATTTTTTAGTGGTATCTGGAGATATTTTACCCCATTCTTCTTGTAACACTTGCTTTAAATGGGCTTTGTTTCTAATCTGGTGTTTTTGGACCGCTGTTTCTAGTGTCGCCCACAAATTTTCTATGACATTGATGTCAGGGGACTGTGGCGGTGTGTGCAATTGCTGTTTACAATGAAAAACACCACATTTTGACATTACGTGCCTTGTGTTTGGGGTCGTTGTCGTGCTGAAATATAAAATTTCCATCTAAACCCAATTTTTGTGCACTTTCTTTAAGATTGTTGCGGAGTATGTCTATATAAAGCTTATGAACCATTATACCATCTATCAAAACTAAATTTCCTACCCCATTTGCAGCCATACAACCGCAAACCATGACGGAGCCACCACCATGTTTAAGTGTAGGACGTAAATTTTTTGGATCCAAAGCGGTGTTCGGCTTTCTCCAAACGGTGTGACGACCATCGCTTCCAAAAATGTTGAATTTACTTTCATCACTAAATATAACTTTCTTCCAAAAGTTTTCTGTCTTCAACTGATGAGTTTTTGCAAACTCCAAACACTTTTTCTGATTTTGTAAGCTTATGAAAGGTTTCTTTCTAGCTACTCGACTGCTATATCCAGCATGTCTAATCACATTTCCCACAGTTTCAGCACTTACACTTCTGCAGATTATTCGAGAAGTTTCTGCAACTAGTTTGATTGCACTCAGTTTAGGATTAATCTTGATATCTTTTAAAATTTTCCTTTAAGCTACATCACTCAGAATACTTTTCCTTCCTCTTCCACTCTTATTTTGAATTAATCCATCGCGTTTAAATTTCCCAATGATTTTCTGGACACATGAGTGACTTCTACCGACAATTTCAGCTATTTCACGATAAGATTTTCCCTTCTTAAATAACCTTAATATAAATTTTCTTACATCAATACTAGTCTCTCTCCGAGGAGCCATTTTCGATTTAAAATTACAGCTTTATATTCTCATAACCAACTTCAAAAGACAGAAATAACAGTTGAAAAAGTTTAGGATAAAATTTCCCAAACTTTAGTAGCAAGCAAAAAGAAATCAAGTGGTAGTTAAACAAAAATTTCATTTGTGTATCCTCAATTTTTTGAGGTAAAAATCTGCTTATGTTTATTTGAAATGCCTCTAAAAAGTTTTATTTTAGAATTTTGTCGTTGATTTTTCTTTATTTTTACTGTTAATTAAACCTTTTGTTATGTCTAAGAATAAAAATTCGTTTGCACTTCTGGTTAAGGTGTTATTTTGATTGAAAGTTGGATTTATCAAGTAAAAGTAAGGTGTATCCTCAATTGTTTGTGCCACTGTACGTGAATGCTATTAAAACCATCAATAGATATTATAAGATAATTTATAATCAATATGTTAAAAGTTTATCTTAAATATCAATCTCAAAAAATGATGCAAACGAGTTTTTTCCCCTCATATTTCACTGATAGTCAAGAAGAGCCTCCCTCCCCCCGAATCCGTAATATTTCTTTTTTTTCAACATTATTGCTCGGTGAAGAAAAGAGAACACGGATTTGAAATTTATCGGAATAAGAGGATAGTGAAACACAATTCAAACCCTCCCTCATAAATAAGACTTGATAGCTATCACTCCATAAGATTTTATTGATAATATTCAGTTTGTGTTATAATATTTGCGTGGAAAAATTCTATAATGAATCATTATTCTAAATTGTGTCACATGTCTTGCATTGACAATTTGACTGTATATTAACGTATTTAATTTTACTTATTTGTGGCTGCTATAGCCTAGTGGTCACGGCCGGCGTTGTTTTCGTCGTGGGTTTGAGCGCTGACGCCACAAAAGACACGCGGTATAGCCGGGGCCGATGACGTTTAATCTGTCGAGGCTAGAAGTCCTCCCGTTGGTATGGTGTGGAAGTTTGGAGAGGGAGGTGCTCGCTTAGATGTCGTCCTCCTCACTTGACCGATATTCAAATAAACAAATTCAATTTTACTTATTTTATAATTATTTTGCGATTTTGGGGTCAATCTACCATGAAAAAATGTTTAGCGAAAAGAAGTTTGTGCATCCCTTCCATTGGATTTCAAAAAGTGATAAAGTTCATCTCTAAACGAATGTCTTTAAAATCAAATATCTCAATGATTGATTGAGTTTTGAGGGGAATGTGGATTTAGTTTTTAGTTTAGTTTATATTAACGTCGCACTAGAAGCAACACGAGGGCTACTGGCGACGGATCTTGTAATTTTGAACCTCGGTCAAGTGACGAGGACGACACCTGAGCTGGCACCCCCCTCTCCTAACTTCCACACCACGCCAATGAAAGAACTTTGGACCCCGACAGATTTAACGTGCATCAGCCCGGCTACACGGAGGGTCTTTAGCGGCCAAGAATCGAACCCGCGACTGAACGAAAACCGCCGATCACGAATCCGAAAACATGACCATTAGGCTTCCGCGGTCACGAGAGGAATGTAGAACAGCAAAGGTTATTACCTCAAGTACCGCAATTTCAAACAGGATCGACAATATTCTGATGAAACAAATAGAAAATTGCTTGATTAGTTGTTTATATATTACCGTCATATTAAGAAGAAACATGAGATTTCGACGTATATGACGTGCATCTGCCCCCCTACACGACGGTCTCAAGCGAAATTACTACTCGAACTGACGATACCACAGATACAGCTCCGACCCTTGATCTCGCGACAATGACCTCTGGACCGCGGCAGACATGTGGCCATGGTCGTCTCGTTAGGATTAATGGAAGTTAGAAGAATAGAGGGCCAGTTCAGGCGTCATTTGATCGAGGCTCAAAATTACAAGATTCGTTGCCATAAGCCCTCATGTTGCTTTACAGCACGACGTTAGCAAAAAAGACAAAAAGATGTCGCGTATCCGTGTTGCCCCACTCATCTGCCATCTGAAATATTAATCTAATCATTGTAAGTAAAATTACAAAATCTTTTTTTTTCTGCATAAGGCTGCTTGGTATATATATTATTTATTGATTATTTATTTAAGATATTATTTATTTCAAAATTTCCTCTATGCGAAAATGGGTAATTCGGCTAACATAACACAAAAGAGAAATTTAATAAAGAAAATAACATTTTTAGTATTTCTTTTTAAGCGACGTACTTGTTAGGGCTGCTTTTGTCAGTGCTAAAAATGGCAACAAAAACTTGTAACACTTTTTTTAGAAAGAAAAATATTGCTGCATTAATATCATATTCTGGAAAATACACACTGCAATATTAATATCGTATAGAAAACAGCATATTTTAATGCAGAAATAATTTCTGTTTGAATAAATATATTTCTTATAAGAATGCTTCATTTTCCTCATTGTTTAGTAGGTTTTTTTTCTCTTCTCTCGTACACCCATTAAAGTAGTACAATTACGTAACACATGGATCAATAAGTCCCGAGACTGTGCGGTCGTTTTTTTTTGCGATTTCCTCCTTCAAACGCACCAGCAAGTCAATATAATAATCACTGTTGATCGATTTACCTTTTTCGAGGTAGTCAATGAAAATCACGCCGCGCGTATCCCAAAAAACTGACGCCATGACTTTGCCAGCTGACTGCTGCGTTTTCGGACGCTTTCGCCAGCTGTGCGCCACTCAGATGACTGCCGCTTCGACTCTGGAGTGTAGTGATGTATCCATGTTTCGTCCATGGTCACGTAACGACGCAAGAAATCTTTTTTGTTGCGAGTAAATAGCGATAAACAGCTTTCTGAATCATCAACTCGTTGCTGTTTTTGTTCCATCGAAAGCAATCGCAGCACCCACTTGGAAAAAACCTTTTTCATGCTCAATTTTTCATGAAGGATAGTAAATACACTTCCATATGATATCTGTGTCATCTCAGCAATCTCACGGAGCTTCACTTTACGATCTTTCATTATAATTTTTGTCACTTCACTCACATTTTCCGGTGTAACGGCTTCCACAGGTCTACCCGAGCGTTCCGCGTCATTTGTGTCGGTACGACCACGTTTAAACTCGGCAAACCACCGACAAATCGTTGCTTTTGATGGACAAGAGTCCGGGTAACATTTTTCAATCCATTGTTTCGCTTGCACGGTGTTTTTACCCATTAAAAAACAATGTTTTTTCAGAACACGAAACTCGGTTTTTTCCATTTTTTAAACAAACTACAAAACGACTTTACTCCAACCTCGATAACTCAGCTGTTTCTGGTCCGATCGACTTAAAATTTTGACACGTTTCAAGCAAAGGTTCGTACTCTAGAAAGACCTGGTTACTAGTTTACTACGAGCGCCATCTCTGGGTTAGTCTCGGAACTTATTGATCCATGTGTTAATTTTAAATGTTTCCAAATTTCAAAAAACATAATGATAAAAGAGTATATATGTCTTAAGCACACGAATTTAATCAAGACTAATACATTTTTCTATTTCGATTTTTGGCATTATGCTTTAGCATAAGGCGAAAGGAGTTTAATAATTAAATTAAACTACTATAATTAACTTAATTACTAATAACTAAAGTTTTACTAAACCCTGGGATAATATCTAAAACTTTACGATACGGCGCGTTACTTCAATTTATGGCTTTTGGAAGCCAAACAATCAGCATTAATAGCTTTAATTTACAACATTATATACAAATGGCTCGATTAATAAACAGAATAAATTTTATTCAGGTATCTCGGAATCTTCTTTTTAATAATTAAAACTTTACGATACCCCCTCGTATTTTTGTATAAATAGAAAAATCCAGATCGAAAACAGATGGCACATGAATAACTACCCTTTATATCACCGGCGTTCAAAAACAAGCATGGAGGTGACAAACACATGGATAGGATTTACGAAACGGCTACGCATAATAGACTATAAACAGTGATTGAATAACAGGAACCAAATCACACACACACACAGTATGGTAGGATTGAATACACAAGATTGGGAGAGGGGGGGATAAAAAAAACGACGGAAACCAACAGGTCTTCTACGAAGAAGGAATTATTGGATAGTAAAGCAACACGTTTAAGTGACAAGCGAATAACACCCACAAGAAGAATTGTGGACGATTTCTATAGAATGAAAAAATATAAAAGCCTCACATCGGCTTAAATAAAGCTGTCATTTGTAGGGGACAAGATAAACAGTCTGCAACTGATCGATGGAAAACATTGCTTCGTTAAATTCTTCAAAGGATTCAAGTTAATTCCGTCGTAATTCTCAGCGGAACTTGTAGCTTTCTCTACGCTAAAAAAACATCTACGGTCTTTTTACTACAGTCAGAGGCGGGGATGGAATTTTATTTTTGTAAATATCTAGTTTTAATTTACTATGATAATTAACTTAATTATGTATTACAATATAACTCTAATTAGATGTTTGATTTAGAGTGATATGTAATAAATATAATTATGAAAAAAAAAAAAAAAAAAAAAATACTCTTCTAACCAATACAATTAAAATTACATAAGCTCCCCCAATGAATTGTTTGCATAGTTATGGGGCTTTGTACGCAATACATAAGTTTTGATTTTTTAAAGATAATTCTATTTATACTAAAAAATAGATATATCAAGAACATTTGGAAATATTTCAAAACAGTTTCTAATTCACAGCATCAGAGACTTTTAATGTAAAACACATCTTTTTATATATCATAAAATGAAAAATGGCAAATATAATATATCATTACTTATTATTTCAGAACAGTAATATTCTAACAAAAGTGGGGATTTTCATGTAATCTTTTGAGCACTCGTATATGCTGTTTAGTTTGTTAAAATAATCGTCAGTTTGAGGATATTTTTGTAATGGGAGAAGTGAGCTTATTTTCTGTTGATGTAGTACAAAGGGAAACTGAAAGTCTCAACTCAAAGTGGAAATGATGAAATAAATGGAAACGCGCTATTGCACCTAAATGGAGGAGGGGGCTAAATTTCCATTTGGTCATATTAAATTACAAAAAATAAATGAATTTTATTGAATTTAGTTTTAAATAAATACAACTTTAATCCTGTTTCAGAAAGAACAACAAAATTGAAGTATAATTTATCATTTTATAGTGCTTATTAAAGTAAAATTTATCATTTAAATAGAGCATTCAAAAAATCTCAGAATAATATATTTAAGCCTGATATTTATTTTATATAAGTAGATGTATTTATATTATTTCAACTCTTAGAATGCTGTAAATTAGAATCTGTTTTCATTTAACATGATTGTAGTTGTTCGATAGCTTAATAAATTAGTATGTAATATCACAATGATATTCCAAAAAACAGGAGTTAAAAATCGATGTTTAATTTTCCCCCTCCTCGATGTTTAATTGAAATATATACATATATCTTTTTAAGTTTTGGAAAATGTTGATTTTTTTTTCTTAGTTATTTTTTGTGAGCTTTTGGTTATTAAAGTTTTTTTCTTTTCTTTTTGTGTGTTTTTCATTTTCATTAAATTTTTTGACATTTTAGCTTTCAGATTTTTTTTTCTGATTTATATTTTTGGTGATGCAACCTATTATTAATACAATTAAATTTTATTAAGTTTTATTGAATTTGTCGATGGGTTTAGTTTGACCTATAATTCTAGAGTAACACAGCTTAACAGTCTAAAGCCTGTTCAACATTCAATATATTATATTCTCTATTTTTGTCTTTTTTTTTTTTTTTAAAAAAAAAAGGGGGGGGGGGTTGAGTTTGTCAAAAAAAAAATTTCAAACTTCATATTTTTAAATTTCTTAATATTTTGTTTACTTTTATCTGATATATGTATACATCCAAGTATTTTTTGAATCGAGTATTTAACTAAAAACTGAAAGCTAGAGAAAAATTAGGACAAGTGTCAAATGATTCACTTCCTAAGTGGAATAGTCATCTAAACTAAAGACCAGTTGAAGCAAGGCTAGTTAAAAGAGCGCTTACTGAACATAGAAAAAAAATTATCGCATTAAAAGCATCACTGTATATTGACGGGAAAAAATAGAAGGTACTGAACATGAACAAGTTAATGCAAAAGGGAAAATAATTCGAAATAAAATCCAACGTTTTTAAAAACAACGTTTTTATATGGTGGCAAAGTTTATTAAAAAAAATTATTAAAATATTACTTAAAACTGGTCGCAAATATCTAAATATTGCATTGTTAGGCAAATAAGAACGGTTCCCAAATTTTCAGAGCTCTAGCTTGAAGGGAAATTAACAATAGACAATTTGATGACACACTGATACACATACATACAGACACACACCAAGTGAAATACATAACAACGTTAAAACTAACTAAAATTAATTAATCCGGTAAATTAAATGGTTGGAATACAGTTTAGTCAAACCACTCTTGGAGACAGGAATTATTTGGCGGTATTTTGCCAAATGTTGCTAAATTGGTCCGCGAAGCGGACTTAACATTC
>BMAW01131525.1:316576-349076 GCA_019974015.1 Nephila pilipes
AAAAAAAAAAAAAAAAAAAAAAAAAAAAGTCGAACATAGTTGGAAATACTATTCTCAGAATTTAATTTTTATTTATTTATTTATTTTTATTCAATGGATATAACTGACAAGGAGAAAAATTGTTCTTGACTTCTGCATTGTATTTACCAATAAAATAATAATCATAATATACAAATTGTTTCTGCTTTTAGATTGAGACCAAAAACTTGCAAAATGGAGCATTTCAGTAAAGATAATTGAATGCAGTTAAATGAGCGAAAAATGAAATAATCAAATCTTTAAAATTCACGTGAGTTTATGAAAAATCGCTGGGACAAGTGTGTTAGTACCATTCCCTGCGCCCGACTTAGTGTTTGCAAATAATCCTTATTGGAAGCCACTTTTTTGTCTCAGCAACCAGTTTAGTTAAACTATCCTCTCTGAGCGAAACGTTCGCCAAATTAGAGATCTAAGTAATTGTTGATTTTTATTTTAATGTCTTGAAATTTTTAGCCGTTCATTCAAAAGATTAGCAACCCTAACAAGAGGAATTTGAGAACGTGACTATTTTGTTGATTCTCTGTTTTCACTGGCATCTTCTATTTTTGTTTTAAATATAAATTTCAGCGCAGCCAAGATATTATAACGGGAAATATTAACCTTGACAGACTCAACGAATAATGCGAAGTTCGTTAAAAACTGTCTATTAAAATTTTTTTTGTTAAAAACTGCTTAACTATTTTTGAAAATTTTGATACCCTAAAAGTAAATAAGTATTGTGAAAATCAATGACAATGCAAATGAGAGAAACTGAAAAATTATATATCTTGAAGAAAAATAATATCAAACTTGATAATTAAATGCTAAAATTTCTTATTTTTAATTTGACTGTTTGAGATAAAACATTTCATTTAATATAAATAATATCAAATAAATTTTGAGATTTTTCAAATTTTAGAAAGGGACTACAACCCTTGGTATTCTTTTTTTTATTGAATTCTTTTGAAAACGGATATCTTGTCTTTTTGTTTTATAGAATACGGAATACGTTTGACAGAGTATCAAACATTTTTTCAGTCAAGATCTGAATTAGTTAACAGTATCTGTGCGAAAAATTTTATAGAGTGTAAATGTGTGCATAAATCTCTCCTTTTTTCCTTCAGAATCTTTGAAATAAGAGGTACATCGTAATGTGCTTATTTTAACAATCCAAAGTGATGAAACTTGGAAACAGATCACTTAACTATATACTCCATCACTCCAATATCAGTCCTAACTTCAGTATTGGAAATTATCATAATATTTGTCTTATATATAAACGGTAAGATAGAGATATTGCTTACACTACTCGGGGGGGGGGACCACAGGAGATAAGATTTTCGCAGAATCTGAAGTCCCATCCACGCTAACACGGGGTAAATTATGGTCTAGGGAAGATATCTACCCCAAGAAAAAACCGTAACCTATATGAAAAAAGTTTCTTTTTTTTTTTAACGAAAAATTTGTAACGAATGGCTTCGTTGTAATTAAAAGACATATTGACACAATATGTAATCAGCCAAAACTTTTAACCAATTTATTCAATCTAGAATAAACAAATCAAAATAAATTTACGATGTGGAGCAATCCTTAATCAAATCTTGTAACGTTGCTCCGCTTTTGTCTGGCTCTTGTGCCATAATTCAATTTAATATAATAAACTTTAAACGACAAGAAACACTCCAAGGAGACTCAAGACTAATCTAACTTAATTATTTATTTATCAATTACTAGAATAGAGGGGGAGACTCTCTTCAGATCATAATCTTGGCGAACCGATTTAATTATCGTTAAGAATAAATTAACTTACCGAGGCCTCTAAGTTGAGATCATCTGACAATCTTTCTGAAATACCAGTAGTTGATAGTTGTCACTCTTGATAGTAACATTCGTTACTTTCTATAACTATACTCGGAGTTATCTTCTTTTTTCATTTCTAAATTTCCCTTTACTTATATATCCTTATATCTGAATCTCTTCATTTTATTTCGAACTGCATCTAATTAACATAATCACGTTTCCCTTTGGTTGGAAAGAAATGGTTGTTTTATGCAATCAATCTCAATAAAAGTTCCTAAGGTTAGTGAAGAGAAAATCTCGATTATCCCAACGTCTCAACCTACCTTAGCTAACAGCATCTTTAACCAAATATTATAATGAAGAATTCTACTCCTCTTTGGGTAACTCAAAATAGACAATTTTGAATCACTGGATCCAATTCAAGTAGATTTCTAGTGAAGGGATCAGAGATAAATATACACGCTTAGTATATCGCATCGCAGTGGCTTGAACCAGTATAGTGCTCCTATGAAGTTCTCTAATTCCTCCATTTCCTTCTCAATCCTATTTACTGTACTTCTTATAATATTAATTTCGTATGATAATTACAAAATTTATAAATAAACGGTTCATAATGAAGTTTATATCAAACATCGCAATAAAGTAACCCCAGAAATAGGAAAACGGGGCTTGAGGGCTCGTAACAAATTGTGATTAAAATTTATATTCCAGATTCAGTTATGGAGATATACTAATTTATACTATTTTCAGTACTTGAGGACTGAAATATTAAGTAATTCGGGTGAATTATTACAACATATTGGTGATTATCATCGTAAAATGTTCTAAATTAATATAGCGCGGTTATAAAATCCCAATTATCTTCAAAAAAGATATCACTTACGGATTTCACAAACAGAAAAAGAAGTGTAAAAACACTATAGAAAAAAACTATTATATATATATACATAATTTTCTCTAAGATATGCTTTGTAGGTCTTGGAAAGTTATCTGATGTTTTGAACTTTGTTGCAATTGTTTAAATTACTGGTTTTTTTTTTTACTTTTTTTTTTTTTTAATTTTTATTATTTACATTTTTAATATAATTTGGGAATGTTTTAATTATATTTTCAGTAAAGTTATATAAAGTATTTTTACATTCTACTATATGCTTTTAGAAAATTTTAAATATCTTTTAGATTTGCTTTTTAAAAATTAACTATACTAAATATTTATTTTAATTTTGCAATAATTGTTCAATTTTTACAACTAATATTATATATATAAAGTTAAAAGTCATAATTTTTTTTAAAAAGATTATAAGGATTTTCAAAAAAATTAAAGAAAACTCAGGAATTTGAAAGTTTAAACGGTTGAAAAGATGTTTCGGACTTTAAAGTCATTTTTCACAGGAACTGAAAAGTTTTAAATGGAAATATATTCAAATTCCAGAATTTAAAACAATAATACTGACTTCTTTAACGCTTTATACCATGTTGGATTGTTATCGTATGATATAACGTAATCAGAACAGTTTGTGATCCACAGTTAGTTGAATTTTAGCCGATTGCTGTCATATATAATGAACAATCACGAAAGCTTCATAAAGCAGATTCAATTTAATACTCGATATTCATCAAAACAAACAATCTCGCTTTCGATTCTGAATTACCTGATTTACGCTTCAGTTGCATCATTTAACTGCGAAATAAACTGACACATGTATTATGTCAGTGTCACTATGTATCACATTACTTAGCATTTAATTTTCCCTTGTACGTTGATTTGATCACGTACATGTTTGTTATTCTGCATTTGTTGAAAAAAGTATATCCTATAATTCTATATCTTAGACATTTTTGTTTGCAATAGAAAACGTAATTTAATGGATATAATTTTCTATATTTCAAAAATAATTTTACTAAAAAAATTCATTGCAATTTAATATTTGATAACTCGTAATAAATTATTAAAACATAGAACAAACACACACACACACACACACACACACATATATATATATATATATATATATATATACATACATACATACATATATATGCAAGTGTGTATATCGTAAAAATAAATTAAACAAATTTAAAATGAAAATTTAATCTAGTGAAAAAATACAATATTATTACTAAGTTTATAAACAGACGTATTGCGAATATATACGTATCAAAATCCAATAAAATCAAGATGAAAATGCTAAAATAAATATATTAAGCTGTATATTAAAGACTAAAAAAAGGGGGGGGGACCTCAAAATGCTGTAGAAATAATATTAAACAAAAATATATAAGAATACATCACAAACTTGTATATAATCTCATTACAACATAAAAAACCCAACTATAGTAATATAAAAATTAATTTTATTTAATATTTGATGCTAATATATATAATATGTAATACTATAACAATCATAAAGACCATTAGAACCTAATACAAATCAAGAAAAAAGAAAAATAAGGCAGTAAAGTCAAAAATGTGGAAACAAACCAATTCAAAATTCTGTCTCAGGCTTGGAGCTTAGATGCATGTTTATAATAATAATATGTTTCCAACCCTTCACACTCAGTATAATTATTTTGTAACAAATTTTTAATTTTTACCAAATACTAACAAATGCCTTATTTAACAAAGTAATTAACCAAAGAAACAAAAGAAAGGTAAAACAAGGGAATCAAAATTCATACCCCCTCCCCCTCTCATTTGAATGCTCGTAATTTTTTTTTTAAATTCAATTTATAATATAAATTATATAAAGAGTAAAATTCGGTGAAAAAAATTATGGCTCGAAACATTAATTTTGCACACCATGTGTGTAAGAGTTTAGACAGAAAACACTTTGAGAGAGATGTATAATTTTAATTTTTTATTAGAATTAATACGATGATCATATAATTATGTATGGTTATTTATGGATGAATTAAGGTGATTAATTTCGTATAAGCTCGTATATTAATTAATCATGAAAAGAGGAAATTAATGTTTAAAATAAATGTGTATAATTATCATCTAATTGTTCAAGAGTAAAATTACATGCTACAATTATAATAACTGTAACGTGTAATTTAAAAGTTACCTTAAATTTATAAACAATTGTTCATACTAGAGATTTGATGCGAAATAAAGGGGTAGTAGTTTATACAGCTCTTTTTTTATTCTATTAACCGGTATAAAATATTCAATAAATTTTTTTAAAAAAGTTTATGATGAGTTTTAAGCCTTTTTTGTTTAGGGAATAAACTTGTACAACTCGTAATGAGAAGAAAATTAATTTGTATAATATAGATTTATTGCATCAGTAATTTGAATCCAGATAGTGTTATTTTCACACACACAAGAAAAGAAAAAGGAAAAAGAAAACTCATCAATGAACTTTTAAGGCAGCGAGTGGCAAGATATTTTTTTATGAAAAAATGTATGGAAGTTTGAGAGAGGTGACAGACCCCTAAACTAGATCAATATATTAACTATTTCTAGCAATGTAAATTTGATCCTATGAGTTGCATTTTGACATAAAGTCAATGACCAAAAATGAATTCATTTCCTGTACCTGGTGTTTTATGTGTCACATAAATATTCACAGTAATTTTCGAATAATCGAGGAGCTTTAATGATTCAAAGGCATTACTTCAGGGTCTTTAATAAAAATCAGGTACAATTATTATATTTATTTCTGAGTATTTATTTACAGTGGAAATATCAAAGTCAAATAATGCAAACAACGAATCAGATAATTCTAGGCAAAAGCAATATTCGATATTATTCTATGAACCACAACAATTTGAAAAAGAAAAGATATTTTTTTTCACAAAGCCTTTATGACCGAAGCAAAAATTTACACCAGAATTTAAATTTTATAACTTAAATCCTGATACTGATTTTTAATTTTAATAATGTTACGTGTTTAGAATAAACAAGTTCTGCATATTTCATCCAAAATTTAAGTAAGTTAATAAAATTCAAACATAATGTGTTTTTTTTGTTTATTCAAAGCCGATAAAAAACGTATAAAAAAAAATATTTTTTTTTTTTTTTTTTAAAAAAAAATGAATTTAATTTCAATAAAATGTTAAGTTCAATGATTTTAGATGAAAAATTATTAAGGCTATAAGCCAGTTAAAATCCTGATTTGTGAAACCTACTTCGTAGCATTCGTAGTTATTTCAGCTTTTAAAAAATAAGAGTGCAAGCGAAATATGCAGATTTACAACTAGTCCCCATTAGCCATTAAGAAATGTCTTTGCCAGAGAAGGAAATACAAAGGCCACACACACACAGAGTGCATGCTTTACCCTCTTTGGAAGATAAGGCTACATCCTTCAAACCCTACAACTATAAAATACTTTTCAGAAACCAATGATAAAAGCAATTTTCCAAAGCGAGGTCTAAGTAAATGGTGGTCAGTTGGTCGGTCCAGAGTTTAATTGGAGAGCTATCTGCATGGAGACATTCAGTTATCTACCATGGGGAATATGGGACTCAATGGAACCAGGAAGAATTTTACCAAGTCCTGCAATTTTCACGGGGGATTTAAAAGCTTCCCTGGTCGACGAAGTGGTTCCTGTGATCATATGGCGCCCCCAAATGTTGCAAGTCTGGCGCCCGTGAGAGACATTGGCGCCTTAAAAGTAGAAAGAAAATCGGAAAGGTAAACTAAGAGCTTAGATAAAAATGGTCTGACCCTAAATCTATATCTAACTCTTATCTGCAGTGACATCGACTGAAATGCAGTAAACAGAAATGGGATTGCCAATGTTCAATCCATATGTTCTTTATCGAGCAGTTTTGAGAAAGACTTTGTCGAACAGGAGATAAAACTGTCATGAAATATTGTGCTCAAACATTAGGACAATTTAGCATGCCTAACTTAGTTCCAAGTCATGTCTCTTCTCAGATTTGGTCTAAACGTAAAATGTAGACCCCATTTTGGACACCTTTAATTTTTGGACACCTTCAAACTATGTTTCATCAAAATGTTATAAAAATTGGGGAAGGAGGTTGTTTATATACATGCAGCTAGAATGAAGGTGTATTGCATTTGTGACAACATCTTACGACTGAGTAATGAAATAAATCCTTATGTGTTTTTTGGTTTATATATATATATATATATATATATACAATAAACGTATATGGTTAAACATGTTTATGGATCCACACCTACTCACGCAACAAATTACTTTTCAGAAAATTGTTACTACTAAAAACAAAAGAACAAAGATTCTTATACACCTCAAAATATTATAATCGAACAAAATAAGCTTACCCTAGATTATTAATGATAATACTATTCTAACTTAACCAATTAATATTGATATGGTGAATGCTTTTAAACAATCTTAAGAAACAACCATAAAATAATCATTAATGTAATGAAAAATACCAAATTAAATTATTCTAAAGTTCAGTAAAATATCGTAATATTATTAACGTCTTAATAAAGTAAACTTACCATAGAATAATATCATTATTCTGTCTTAACCAATTAATATTTTACGGCATATGTATACAAGACTCAATCCATTGAGTCTTTTGATTGTTCATATTTTGTGCCTTAGCTAATATTTCCTACGTCACGTCAATTTGGTGAATATTGGAAATGACTTTTATTGTTTACTGGTAGTAGTAGTATATACCATTCATTTGTGTAAAAGGCACAAAAACCTGCTGATGGAACTGATTAGTAAATTCTGCGTGGTTTTCAAAATATCTGATTTTGAGAACGATGTGTCGATTCTCGTTTCTGTGTTTGTACATATCGCTTAGAATTTCATCATTCTCATTTATTGTTTTCCCAATTTATTGCATCAACCTGAGTGTTTCAGAAACCTTCTGCTCTTGTAGTTATTTCCAGGTATTCAGCATTTTTTTCAACAACAACAAATTTATTTTGTATATTAATCAAATTTTTTTAAGCAGGATATTAAAGAGCTGTGAAAATATATATTTCACAAGGATTGAATTATCGCATCGTTAGTACATTAAGGGGTCTCATTACTTGATTTTAAGAAAAAAATAAAATTCTGAAAAAAATACTACCTTCTATATAACAGCGATTGATGAAATACCTCTAGTTTCTTCCATCAACTAACGTTTTGGGAATTTTCAATGAATTTAGTTAAGTTGAATATCTTTTCCAATAGGTGAAACGTGACTTGTATATATTAGATTAGAATTACTGAAGTGCAATGAATAGAATTGAGAAGAGGTATATAAATGCAGATAAGCGTTTAATACGAGGGAAGGAAGTTGGCTAGTGGCAGAGAGTGGAGCTGAGACTAGAAACGAAGGAACTCATATTGCGAAGAGTGAGAAGTTATCGGATCACAGGCAGGACAGATCTTTTTAGGGTCAGTGAATCGAACCTTCATCTATAAATCTTCTAAAAACTCGGTTCGATTGGTTCCTATCAGATAAATAATGAGTTATAATATTAAACATTAGATTCTGACACTTATAGATAGCACCCGTAGATACAATAGGCTAAAAATTAACTGTTGGTTATTCATACATCTGAATAAAATATAACTTGGTTTTCATCCTAGTGTTATTTTCTATTTATTAGAATGATATTTAGTGTCTATATATTCATGCAAGATTTATTGCGAAAAGAGAAGGAAGTAATATTGGAGCGTTATACTAAAGGAAAGATGAAATTTTTACACACTTTTATTGAAATATTTATGAATTTATTTAGGTCGTTTGGATGATTGATTGTGACACTTTGTCGTTTGTATGACGAGGACGTGACAGAAAAAAAAAAGATTGCTTTATGAAATGGAGCACAATCCTTCAAATACGATATATATATAAAAATAAAGTTTCACAGTTTCATGATTTATTATATGGAGCTTATCATTTAGACAAATGTAGGTTTGGAATAGTTCTTCACGCAAAAAATTTAAAGATTAATTTGGAAGGATAAGGAAATATAAAAAAAAAATGATGTGCATAATTGTACTCATCTCGACAATAATGCAGTTGTGATAATTTTGGCTAAAAAAAAGAAAACAGACACCATGGGTTTTATGTTAAATTATTTTAATGTTAAATTGTCTGAAGAAAATTGAATTTTTAACTGTTTACTTCGTTAAAACTGAATTAATCAAAGTAGGTTCAAGTCTTTTTTTCTATGTACAGAATTATGTATCTATACTTCCTTTTCAACTGAGACAATTCGAAATCACCATTTGAATGTTGAACATTATCTTGTTATTTCAAAACTCTCTTTTTCACTATAAATAACACAAAATTTTTAAAATTTTAACCAAGAGCACACACATACATATATGTTTGTGTGTATACATATATACATACATGTATATATACATACGACAGGGACTCAAACATTACCTGTTTTTGACGACAGATGGCATTTTTCGGACAAGTTGTTTTTACCATTGTGTGGTGCGATCTGTTGAATGACGCGAAAACAAAAGTGACATTGATTCATTTGTTAGTTCGATTTTGCAGCCATTTGTTGCCAAATCAAAATTTGATTCGTGTCGTGACGAATTGATGTCGTTATTTTGTGTCGAGTTGTCATTTTATAAGAAACCCGGATTCATAATTTTACACTGGAAATCAAGCAACAATGAAAATAAAGGGTTGTTTCCATTCAATCTGCTCTAAAGAAGGCGAAGACAGTTTCTTCGGTCCTAAACATTATGGCGATAATTTTTTTGGGATGTGAAAGATATGTCATACTCAAGAACTTTGTATAAAAAGAAAAAACACAATGGAAATTATTACAGTGAGTTAATTAACTGCCGTAAGTCAATTTCCCATTTCTAATACTCCATTTCCCATTCATAATGCGGATCTTTTTGGAACTGCACCAGTATTTATAGAGCAAATTGTTTACACCAATCTTTTTACCAAGACTTTTGTACAGCAGAATTTCATAAAAGTAGTGAGAAGTTGTCCGTTATTGGGTAAATTAATTACCATTTCTGCAAAAATAAATAAATAAAAAAATTTAAAAATAAAAATAAAATTTTTAAAAAATGAAAGTAAATAAAGATAAAAAAAAAAATATAAATAATAAAATAATAAATAAATAAGTAATAAATTACTAAATAAATAAAAATAAAAATAATAGTAAAAAATAATAATAAACCGATTTGTTATAATTAATCTTTTTTCATATATATCAATTTGACTTAAAATAAATACCAAAAATTAGTTAACACAAATCAATTTTTTTTTCCAATGATGTATATTCCATAATGTTTATAAATAATGTTGCCATTCAAATAAAATTAGAAGATGGTCCAAAATTATATACTCTATAACTAAAATATAACTAAACACTAAGTGAAATAACTAAACATAGCGTAAAGATGTATTATCAAAATCAAAGCAGAGACAAGTAAATTTACAGAACTAGGCTGTTCATGAACTTTCAGTGCACTCACTCCAGAATCAGCATGACATGGCGCCCTGACATATTTTATACAACGAACACTCTTTATGGAGCAGGGAGGAAAAAAGGCAGCTGGACATATATCTGTGATAACAGGTTAACAAAGCAAACTTGTGCCTGTGTTTGAAGAAATATCAAGCCAGGAGGGATGCTGTGCATCATTACGCTAATTTATTACCCCCCGCTGAAGCTCTAAATATCAAACAGGTCTTCTTAGCAAATGTAGTTTGAGATTTATTTTCACGTTCTTCAAAGTTGTAACGGTTCATCGTTCTTTCTTTTTCTGTCCATAAATATTTGCTTTTACCTGCGGTTGCCTTGGCTTATTTCATTCCAGTTCGCTTAATTATAATCTATTTCTAAATGAATTGAATCCCTTTTTGCTTGGAATTCTTCTAATGTTTCATCAATGATGTTGTAATGTTTGTTATTTGGCTTATGATATTTGATTTATGGCAAAACTGAATTTAAAAAGATTCTCCTTTTACTTCTAATTCATTAATAAATACATGATACGTTTTGTAGGTCATTAATTGTAAGTTATTAATAAATTGTAAGTCATTACTAAATACATTATACATTTCTTAATTAATCACGAACCTTATTTTTGTACAAAAATGCATTTAAAAATTAAAAAACACTCTCAATTATACTGTGCGGGTGTTGAGATTCCAACAACTTAACACTTTTGACGCTATACGGCGAATTTTCATATTATCGAACGCATGAATATAATAAAGAACAATTTATTAAATATTTGTTAAACTATAAAAATTTGCCACTTAATAATAATGTTATTAATCAAAATAGCACAGAAAATATCATAAAGAATCTATTGAACTAACAGAACCATCATTTCGATCTTCGATGACCTTTTTTTATTATTATTAATTAACTGAATAGAAACTGCAAAAGCTTGAATTCGTTCTCATGCAATTATAAGCCATGCAAGATAAGCACTGGATAATTCTAATGACAATTTCACTAGATAATGGTAACTCAAAGACACAGTATTCTCCAAAAATTGGGCAAGGATTACATCCATGACTCTTTATAACATGCGGTCTTCAGAAAACAGTGGATCTTGTTTTTTCCATGCTTGATAAATGGGCAGATCATGAACATTTTTTTTTTGGATCCATACAATTCTTAAAATATTTCTAAACTATTGACTGATTTCATATTGATCGAGTTCTTACCTGTTTCCTTACGAAAATTATTACTAGATTTACCAGACCAATCCACAAAATGACTGGATTTCATATTTCTTTAAGAAAATAATCAAATGCAAAAATTTGGAAAGATCTAAATTCATTTTGAAGTTATCATTTTTTTTTAATGTTCGCCTCTTTTTTCTCAGAGGATTTATAGAAATTGACTTAAAGCTAGTAAGATAGAAGTAGTTTGTATCTTTTTCGCCTTTTTTTGAAGGGGGGAAGGGATTTAGCGTTGGTAAAGCTGGATAAAGGGTCTTGAGTCTGGAATTAATCTACTTGATTACTCAGAAAGGGTTAGAATAGATATTAATATTGAATAATAAGAAATGATTAAGTAGGTTACATTAGAATTAATAATTGTTCAATAAGAAAACTTATAAATATGCCTTCAGGGCTTACCTCTTCTTCAGGTAAGTATGGGCATCACTCACCTAAGGCACCCTAGAGATCTCTTTTTTTTTCTCATTGGAGTTACTATTTTTGGTAAACATGGTGGATGCGTTCCCGGTGTACCCTAGCGATCTTTCTCTATTTTCGACCCTCCTTTATATCAACCAGCTTTTATCTTTATTCCAATTCTTCAAACTTCAAGATCACAGTTATATCTTGTTTAATGTAGCATAGACATATTTGGCTCTTGCGCCATTATAAACTACACCCATCACTCACTCATAAATAAATATAATTCATATCCGGCTTCGTTTTGTTTGTTCTATGGAACTTGTTCTAGAGTAAAACATCGATAATTTCGAAGTGTTTATAACAGTAAAATTATGAAAAGAAGGTCAAAAATAAATAGATAAATAAATAAATGAAAATTAGCTTTTTGGAAAAGCTAACTAGTATAAATGATATATACTCTGATCCAGAATCTCTCGAAAATATATTGCAATTGTCGTTTGAAAAGGAATGATCTCACAAAGAAATGGAAGAGGCTGCAGGTGACAATGCATCAGTGGACACTAGTGGAGATAAAAGAGTATTATGAATATTAAGTGGAAAGTGAGAATTTATTATTTATTTCATTATGGTTGGTTGGTTTTATTAGCGCCACTCTAGAAGCGCCACGAGAGCGATCGGCGATGAACCAAGTAATTTTGATCCTCGGTCAAGTGACGAGGGCGACACCTGAGCTGGCACATCCCTCTCTAACTTCTACACCACACCAATGGGAGGATTTTGAACCTCGACAGATTTAATGTGCATCAGTCCCGGCTACGCGGCAGGTTTTTTGTGGCACCAAAGCTCGAAACCATGACTCGACGAAAACCGCGGCCGCGAGCTCGCGACCATAACCACTAGACTACCGTTGCCACTTTCTGAAGTATAAAAACATTTAATATTATTCGAATAAAAATATTGAACAATATTATAATATAATATTCCTTTGTTTTAATTTTTATACAAGATTCTTAAAAGAAGTATTTTGCTTTAATTTTGCCTAAAAACGCGATAATAATAAAAACGAGAATTACCTGGCTAGAAAAATGATTGAATTGTTCAGTAATTTAAAAACCTTTCGTAATCGTACATTTAGAACAACACACGCGCATGATGATTTTTTTTTAATTCAGTTCGTTGACATCTTACCCTTTCAAAATAGTCCTACATTTTTAAAAATAAATTCTATAATCAGCGTGAAATCCATTAGTCTGGAACATTCAGACCAGTTTATCTTTGTATTAAATGTCTGGATAAACAAAGCGATAGTATTAATATGAGAACACTGAAGAGAGAGAGCACATATATAATTTCAACTAATTTTAATCTGCATTGCATAGAAGTCATCTTATCATAAGCTAAAAACCTGTTCAATATGTTCATTAGATTGAATTACAGCAGTGCTAATGATGAATATGTGGGCGGAATTAAAAGCTATGATTGAAACTAAGTTCCCTTTTAAACAGAGCTTCAAATATTGTCTAATCCATATATAGAAAATTATGATGCAAAATTCATTAGCAGCATTTACAGACGCATTAGCATGTCATATTGTGAGCTCAAATTTGGAAATTTTTTTAATATGAAAAGTATAATAAATTGCTCTAAAGGTATGCGGAATTTAGAGGCTTAAATACTTCGGAGGGATTTCGCATTTTAACGACTTTCCATATAATTAAAAAGTCAGTATACCTTCCATGAATATTAATATAAACTTAAGATGCTTTTTAAATGTTTAAGAAGCTTACATATAGAAAAATTAGTTATTTTCCTATTACATTCTGAGCAGCATTCTGTTATTTCTGACCGAGCATATCAGCTAACTATTTAATCTGACAGACGGTTGTGACTCTGTCTACATTGAATTTGAGAACATTTAGAAATGTTAACCCTTTCCTTATATAACATTCTATTCATATTTAAAGATAAGCTTTTTAATTTCAATTCACTTTTGTACAGAATAACGATTTCTTATGAGACTTTTCCACCAACAGAATGCAATAACAAAAACTACAGTACTCTATAATGAGAATTCTATCGCATTCCCCCCTTCTTCAACTAACACTTAGGGGTAATTTATGGGATGTTGTTAGAATTGAAAGTTTCTCCCTGTAGATGAAACGTGACTTATATAGATTAGATTAGAATGCTTGAAGTGTGGTGAAAAGATTTGATGTATTGCGCTTATAAGCAGCAAAAAATTCAACACTGAAGTTAATTGGTACGTTATAGAGATAGTGAAGTCAAGAATTTAAACCCTAGTGTAATGCTCTATTGAGGCCTAAAATCTGATTGTTTCAGATCAGATAAGTAATTAGTTATGTTATCAAACGTTAAATTATAATGAGTATAAGATATATCCACATATATAGTAGGTTAGGAGTTAACTGTTGATAATTCATAGATCTGAATAAAATAATTCGGTTGTCATCACTTTATGGCTTCCTATTCATTTGACTGTTGATTAGTGATTCTTTAAATAGTGAATAGCAATGGAAATAAATATCAGGAAGTAATTACGAGGTGTTACAATTCATTATAGAAAATATTAAAATTTCAGTCATGTTATCCAAAATCTCCTTTACCTTTTGATCCAGTTCTTAAGAAGATTGAAATAAATACAGTTGTCTCGAAATAAAATAAAAAAAAGCTTTTGTTTATTTACTTCATCGGTTTTTAATTCGATTAATTATAATTAAAAATATCCATAGTTATATCCACATATATAAGTTAAAAAAATTAATTTTCATCTAATGATAGTCAATAGCTTCATTACTATTATATTTTAATTTTCAAAAACCACATATACACTACTCTTAAGTTGAAACGTTTTATATATTCTGTATTTATTTTTAAAAATATTTACGGTAGAGTCTTTTTAAGTCAGACTCCTTTCAATCGGATCTCCGGATAACCCGGATTGATCGACACAAAGAATTTTCCTGTTTTCGGTTTTTTTAAAAAAAAAAAAAATTGAGAACCAATTCTGCAAATTAACACAATATCATTTACTTGTTTCATCCCCGTATTTTGAAAAAATATTTTCTTTTCCGAAATCTTCTAACTGTTATAAATGTATGAAAGGATTGGGGGGGGGGGGGTGAAGGTGACCTTACAAATATGTGCAAATCCAAAAAGATTTAGTTGTTCCTCTTACTACCAGTGACAAATTGCACATTATCTAGAAATGAAACATGCAATTAAAAATCTTTAAGCGTACTTCTATGGTTCACAAAGTAGATAGACTTCTTTATCTTCTGCAAATATGATTCATACTCGATTTTTTCAAAATAGAGAGCATTTTCTGTAAGTATGTTTCATTTTACTTCATTTTTCCTATTCACCGATTAACCAGGATTTTCGATCATCCGACTTAACGAGGTTTAAAATAATGTTTATATTATCCGTTTGTGTGATAAATCTCTTTAATTTGTGATAAATAAATATTCGAAAAGAATGTATGTTTGGAGATAATGACGGATATATTACAACACATTTTCCTGGCTAACTACTTCAAATGTTTGATGTAATTAGATTCGGTGTGTGATGATGAAAATATTAATCGTATTTAATCCAGTATATGAATAATGAGATATATTTTGATTTTTTTAAAAAAAAAAATCTCATTTTTTCAATCTAAGGAAATATTAAGGAAAAAGACCCATAGCCTCAGAATTTTTTTTCCACACTCACTTTGACAGAAAAGGGCTGCGATATTACCATCATATTCTTAATTGATTATCGTGTAGAGAACAGCATATTTCAACATGATACTAATCCCTAAAAAATCAATTCATTTTTTCCTTATGCATAACATATTAAATTTTCAATACTAAATGCTTTTCACAAACTTTTTTTTTTTATTTAATTTATGTTTACATGTATGTCTTTCCAGTTGAAAATTTGTTCTCGAATTTCAACCCAATTCCAATTATCTGATTGAGCTGAAATTTTGCATATATATTTTACTCCGATGATAATAGAATACTATGGTATGCTCAAGAAGTGACGGACAAAGGGGGGTGACCTGGAGCCTCGGGCTTTCACTTAACATCATTCAAATGAATTGAAATTTGCACACGCAAATAGCTCCAGTAATTGCTTTCTAGTCTTAAATTTCCAGAATAAAAAGAATTAAATGAGTATGAGTAAAATTTTTTTTAATGAAGTTGTGTGTGATGGACTAAACGGAACGAAATATTGTTTAATGTAAAATAATATACCCTGGTACCCAGAAGTTAAACGGAATTGGTAATTATGTAAATAACTAAAATAATGCATAATTTATAAAAGCTTGAGGCTTTAATACTTCTTTTTTGATCTCATATAAAATGAGCAGCTATGATCCTCAATTTATCGATAATTACCTGAATATCTTAGTTAAAGGCCTCAAGCTATCATAAATTATGAATCAATTTGCATTTGGAAAAAATTATTTTTATGCCTTTAAGTTTTCTTTAAATAAAAACTTGATTTAAAATAAGTTAATTTGTTTATTTATTTCCTTTTACTTACTTTTGTTTAAAAAATATTTTATGCTACACTGAAAACTGCGCTCGTACTAAATATGTCACAAACTATTTTCAAATGTTCTTCTGCTTACTAAATGCATATAATTTAGTTTTAGTTTAGTTTTTATTAACGTCGCACTAGAAGCAACACGAGGGCTATTGGTGACGGACCTCGTAATTTTGAACCACGGTCAAGTGACGAGGACGACACCTGAGTTGGCACCCCCCTCTCCAAACATCCACTCCACGTGAGAACTTTGGGTCCCGACGGATTTAACGTGCATCAGCCCCGGCTACACGGTGGGTCTTTGGCGGCCAAGGATCGAACCCGTGGCTGAACGAAAACCGCCGGCCGCTAGTTCACGACCTTGAACACTAGGCTACCGCGGTCCTCTAAATGCATATAAAGCTTTGTTAAAGCCAAAATGTAAAAACAGAATTTTTCCAAATAACCATATTAAGGAGCCCTCAAAATTTTAACAAAATTTAAAAAGTCTGGTCACGATCAGTAAATAATAATAATAAAGATGATATAAACTTCTACGAAACATGAAAGAGCTTTAGGTGTTTCACAGTATTAAATATTCATCTAAGTTTTCAATCTTTACGTAATTGTAAACAAGCACTCCTAGCTCATCAGAATGAATACTTGGTTTTCGTCTTTAATGAATGGTAAAATGACATTCGTATAAATACCCAAACAATTTATCTGAATTAAATTTTCTTTATGATTCTAATTATGAACAAAAGTTTTATTAATATTTCTGTAATATATATCTCTATACTGTTGTACGTGAAAATATTTAGTCGGGAAAAGAGGAATGAAATGAAAATTTTGAGACGGACTACATTAAAAAATATTATCTATACTCAGAACACATTTCTATGAGAAAGAATGTTACAGATATGCAATGAAATATCGTAAAGTTTTAATTAATATGTAAATAGTAAGAAATAATTGAGATATCTGGATAAAATGTATTCTGTATATTAATTTGTGATCCTTATGTATATAGTGTTATAAATTACAGCTTTTAATGTAGATTTATATACGTGATTTTAGGAACCGTATACTGAAGTAACTCTCACTATAGAGAAGACAATCTGCTACTCTGAAGGCCTTTAAAAAGTCAAGAAACGCAGGATGGTTACTATATAGAGAAGTCATATGAATAATGGAAAAAAAAATACATTTTACAACGTTTTTCTGAATTTCACTTGGTGTGTGTGTGTGTGTGTGTGTGTCATCAAATTTTCGATCGTTAATTTAACCAACTTCCCATCAAGCTAGAAATCTGAAACCTTGGGAATCGTTCTCACTAGCCTAACAATACGATATTTGGACATTTGCGACAAGTTTTAGCTAGTATTTTCTTCAATAATGCAGTTTATCCCAACCACTTGGCGCGATTTCAAAAATTGGCATCAAACTTGGCGATTTTTTTGTTTGGCTGAACGTTAAGTCCGTAAAACGGACCAGGGTAGCCACATTTGGCAAAATACTGCCAAATAATTCTTGTCGCCAAGAGTGATTGGGTTAAACTGCATTCCAACCATTTAATTTACCGAATTAATTAATTAATTTTAGTTACTTTTAACGTTTTTATGTATTTCACTTGGTTCGTGTTTCTGTGTGTGTGTGTGTCATCAAATTTTCTATCGTTAAATTAACCAACTTCCCATCAAGCTAGAGCTCTGAAATTTCGGGAACCGTTCTTACTTGCCTAACAATGCAATATTTAGATATTTGCGACCAGTTTTAACTAATATTTCAATAATCTTTCTTAATAAATTTTGCCACTATATAAAAACGTTGTTTTTAAAAACGTTGGTTTTTATCTCGATTAACTTTTTAGTTACAATGAATACTTTATGATATAACGAAATAATAATTAAAATTTTAAGATTTTGTAGGTTACTTCAAACTACGATTTCCTGAAACCAAACAAATTAACACTAACAGCTGTGATTTACAATATTATGTGCATAAGAATTAATTAATATGTAGAATAAATTTTATTCAAAACCTAGGTTATTTCTTAGTCATAATTAAAATCTTAGGATATCCCTTCGTGATATAATATTCCAATTTTTTTATAGTATACATAAAAAGATGTTTTAATTCCGATGGAATCAACCCATTTTCACCTTCTAGTCTTGCCAAATTCTGAAGAGAGTCTTACAGAGATCCTGGATTAATTCTAAGATAACTTGCTTAGAATCAATTGACTTAGGATTTCTTAACAAATCACTGTGAATCTTTATAAGTAGACTTCACCTTCGTTTATTTTCCCCAATTTTAAGCTACACTACACTCGCAAGCCGTGAAATATGGTGAATTAAAATTACTCAATGTCCAATAGTAATTAATTCATTTAATTTATTTTCATAAATTTATTAGTTAACTTAAATTGATCAATGTCCAAAAGTAATTGTTTTATTTCTTTTCTCTTGTTAGTTAAGAAACTCAACAATGTTATTCAAAAACATAAAAAAAAAAAAAAAAAAAAAAATATTGTACTGATTCTATTAAACAATTTTGTAAAGAAAATCTTTAGAAGACAGATTTCCTAGTGCAGGCAGTGCTTCTAGAATGTTGTCCATCTTAGCAGTTAGCTGTTAAAAATTCGGTTGATGATTTGTTGGGCAGTTCGCAAAAGCTCGGTTAAATGCAGATAAGTTGAAACAGACTGATGTTTAGTTTTAATAAGTGTGGAATACAAACACTCCCAGCAATGCCGAGAGAGAGAGAGAGAGAAAAGAAACCCGAAAACTGAGATTAGTCTCGGGGCACACACACTGTGGTTTTAGGATATTTTTTTTCCGGAACCGGTGTTTTCAACTCAGGAGTTGAGCCAACATTTTGTCTTGAAGAAACCATCTTGAGGAGATTGCTTATGATTGTTTATTAATGTCGCAGTGAAAAGCAATACAAGGGCTATTGGCGAAGGATCTCGTAATCTTGAACTTCAGTTAAGTTACGAGGACGACACCTGAGCTGGTACCTTTCCTCCAAACTTCGACACCACACCAATGGGAGGACTTGGGACCTCCACCAGATTTAAAATTCCTCCTCCCTGCTTCACGGAGGGACTTTAGTGGCATCAGGGCTTGAACCCACGACTCGACGAAAACCGCTGGCTGCGCGTTCGCGACCATTATTACTAGGGTACCATCGCTGTCTTGGGAAAAATTCCCAAAATAGTGTCATTTGGGGAAATTTTGCAATTTACATTCGTTAACCCTGAAAATAAATGGCTCATTCAAATATTCCTTTCTGAAATGCGACTTCCAAAAACAGTGCAGCTGGCCACCCCTGCCCTATACCTCTTAATCTTAAACAAAAAGTTACTGTATTGTAGAAACAACAGGAGTACGATAGTTCTTAAATAATGTGTACAAACTGTTTATTTATAACTCGGCTGAAATATCACGGGTTGTGCCTACAAGTACTTACACGACTTTTATTAATTCCGAAAACAGTACTAACTTATTTTTTATCCCTAGGGTTTCTACAGTTCGTTGGACGAGGGATGTATTAGCATAGGAATCACGAATTCACAACAGGTGGTTGGTTTAGGGAAGATATCAGTCTTTGCGTGTCCCGGAACATTATAAGTTAACCAAAAAGAAAATAATTTTCCTTAATCACTCATCTGAAATAGTTTATTCGACAAAGACAGTAAATAAGATGATTAGCATTTAGTGGGATTTTGTTTTTTGTTTCGTTCCTCTAGAGCATTACTCTCACGCTGAAAAGACGACAGATAATTATCGAGATAACATTCCATAAACACTTCAGGTTAGAATTGCGTGGAAGTAAAAATGTGTTTAATTCACGCATCGTTCGTAAAAGATGACTCGTTAAAGTCAGGGAGACGGTTTGACTCCAACAGATAGGTTAACTCCTTTTTCAGAGGATAGATATTGAACGTCTGGTACTTTTTGCTCACCTGTGGAGTGAGTTCTTGCACTTTGCTCAGCAGTTGGTCGTGTTAGTTCATTCATTATTCAAAGACGTTAAATGCTGAGCTTGTTAATTGATCAGCGGTAGATAACATTATTTCTTTGAATAGAGATACAACAGTGTTTCTAAATAGGTTTGTTAAAATAACTGAGCAGAGGCGTACCTAGAGTTTCAGCACTTGGGGAGAATTGAAGATTTCGTATGACCTGCTTCTTGCCAAAATGCAATGGGAAAGGGAAATAAAGTTTTTTAAAAATACATTTAATGCAATAGTATTTTTAGGAAAAAGTTTCATTTTTTAATTTCATATTTTAAATTTTTTTAATTTTTTAAAGTACTTTTATGCGTATATTTTCAAGGTTTCGATTAATTTATGCAGATAGAACGAAACTTAAAGAAAAATAATTCTGACAACAGTGGTTGTTCGAAAAAATAATTATGTTAAAATATTATTCAAATGTAACATTTCAAAAGCTTAAACATTCTATCGGATATAAAAATATAATAACCTGAAAATAAGGTTAGTATAAAGTTAAAAAAGATAGTTTGATGTATGCTTTGAATTTAATAATATTAATTTTAAAGAGAAATTTTCCGAGTCTTTGTTGCTACAAATTTATCATCAACAAAATGTAAACTGTCGGTAACTTCTCGCTCGACACTCATCAAAGCCAAGGCGGGTAATCTCTTTCTTTTGCCATGGATAATCTCATGTAGAATAAAACAATTTTTAGTTTTTTGAAATATACTTATTTCACAGCTGGCGATTGAGGTTACAACACTAAAATTTCATAGCATCAATTTAATTTCCTCTGGATGGTGCTCTCAGGGGACAGATGTCCTCCCATTGTCTTCACCAAGCTATGTCACTACAACCGAGATGCCATCGATAAGGATAAATTAACTTATATAAGGCTAAGCTTAAATAATCCTTACTTTTTAAAATTTAAAGATCTTGAAGTCATATTTTAACATCGAAATACATGTATATTTTTGTATCAGTGTATGTAAAGCAAAGCATATTTATAAGTATAATAAATGGTGTATGAGCAATTAATAATCAGTAGCTATATTTATATTTCAATGTCGTGTACTTATATTTAGGGGGCACACACACATCTTACATAAAATTTACTGCATTTCTAACACTAAAAATTTGTACTTAAACATAACATTCAATACACTGGACATAATTTTTATTTCAAAAATTAAATTAAATATAATTTAAAAAAATATTAAAATTTCTGATTCATACTACTAATATTGTGTAATACATAAAAATTGTGAGTGTTTACTAGAAAAATATTATATTGAATGCTTAGGAAGTAGCCTCGTTTAATATTGTGCAAAATATCAGCACTATAGATAAAGTAGATTTTGAAGAAAGTATATTCTCATCCTAAAAAAACCTCATTTTGAGAAAAACGCAAATATACATATCTTTCTCTATGGCGTAGCGCGTGCTTTACTATTTTAAAATTTAATTTTCTAGAATTCTATTTATTCATATTCTCATAAATAGTATATCTACGGAATCGTTGAAACGGCCTCTGTTTTTTAACAGTAAAATAAAAATAAATAAATAAATAATAATAATAAAGCAAAATTTGAAGCATTTTAATACCTCAGTTACCTTTGAAAAAGGGAATTCTTTTCACTATATATATATATATATATATATTATATATATTCTATTTTACCTAAAAGGAATTTAGGTAAAATAGAATATATATAAAAATAGAACTAATTATTTCCCCCTTAAACTCAGTGGTTCTTAACATTTATTTAATCGAGACACATTTTAAATTTTTTTAAAAATGCTCGCTAGCCCTTTTTTTCCATATCACTAAGAAAAAATTGAAAATTTTAATTAATTTATTTTTATCTTTTTATTCACAATTAAAAATGCTTAACTTGAAAGTTAGAGGGTAAACAAGCATTTTTTTTTAACAATTTGGTTTAAATTGTTATTTTGCTATAGATATTGGAGTATATTGTTGTACATTAATATAATTTCCCAATGTTTAACTAATGAAAGGAAGAAAATAAGTCAACACATTTATTGTTTAAAATTTTTTTAACTCTATTTTAAAATTTTTAAAAAATTTTACAAATGCAATTTAATTTATTTTTCAATCCTTTATTAAAAAAATTCAAAATTCAAATTATCATGAATTAAAACATATAGTGGGAAGTGCAAAAAAAAAAAAGGTTGATAAGACATCACCCCACTCTTAGTACAGGTTGACTTTGTTTAGTTTGATCAATAAAACAAAAAAAAAAAAAAAAAAAAAAAAAAAAAAAGGGTTTGAAAATATTTTTATTAAGTATCAGTTGGTTTTTATTAACGTCGCACTAGAAGCATGGACAAAATTACGAGGCGACGAACCTCGTAATTTTGAACCACGTTCAAGCGAAGAGGACGACACCTGACCCCTCTCCTAACATCCATACCGCGCCAACAGGAGGACTTTGGGCCCCGACAGATTTAACGTGCATCAGCAACACGGCGGGTCTTTGGCGGCCAAGGATCGAACCCGCGACTGAACGAAAACCGCCGGCCACGAAACCGAAGCTATGACCACTAGGCTACCGCGGCCACTAAGTATCAGTTAATATTTAATGTGATGAGTGAGTTTGTATCTGTTCAACGAGAGTTGTAATTCTTCATCTAGCTTCAAATTTTAAAATTTAATTTTGGTTATTAAAATTAATAACCAGCGATCCTCTCCCCCCCCCCCCAAAAAAAAAAAAAAAAAAATGCTAAGGTGACCCTCCTGTGGGTCGTAACTCACCGAATTGAAACCAACGGTCTAACTTTTCCCTTAATTCTATAGTGCTGATAGAAAATCCCAAGGAACCGATATATTTGCTGATTTGCTTAATCAAAATGCTATATAAAATAAGGTTTCCAGGAAAAAAAAAAGATAAAGCACTGAAGTGTTTACTATTTATTTGGCTAATGTGAAAAGAGAATATAATTGATTTGTGTGGTTTGCGTTATCTGTTCAATCTGTTATTTTTCTTTGGATATCGGTTCTCTGTTATGATAGTGCCATCTTATACTCATATCTTTAAAAAAGTAAAGTTTTTTTAGTGTACTAAAAATTGTTTCACGAGTTGATGGGTGTATTATTCGAATAGTTTTATTCTCAATCCAATTATGGATCCATTTTTGTCGTTTTCATGAATTTCTCATGATTACCTTTTAGGGATTATAAGAAATCAAAAAACACCTAACTGAATTAAAATATGTTTAGTTATTTTTAAACATAAGCCAGTGTGTGAGTGAAATTAATATAATTTCAAGAGCTTATTTTAAACGATACTCACCCGTAATTAACAATTATCTAAATATGAGAAACATGAGATGGCAAGAATATTTTGATCTATCAATTTCATTCAAGTTTTTAATCACATATAAATTTAATGAAATAATTATTTGTAAACAATTATTTTATAATAATGTTTTCATGACCAATTTTTAAATAATTATCCGTCCGCCTAATTTTTCCCCAAAGGATCAATAAGATACCTTCCATTTTTACAGAAGAGGGAAAAAATAGAAAAATTTCAAAAAGAAAGGACGCGGTGGGAAATATCTACTTTAAAATAATTTATAGAAAATTTAAGTTTCTTATAAGATAAATGTTACCTAAATATTTTACTTTTACGAATCAAGTAACTGTGCAATTCTTCAAAAATAAATTTTAAAAAAATATATTTGATACTGTTTTTCCGAAAAATATCAGGAAATAAAATAGAATACATTAAAATAAAAAGCCAGAGCTCAAGTCTTTACCTTGAAGATTTTTCAAGAAAAACTTCAAAAATTAGAGATCTCTAGCAATCAAAGAATAAACAGACGATTTTCAGCAAATCGAGCGCAAAATGAAAATCCTTCTAAAACAAATAAATTTTTGGCAGGTATACTGCAACTTATTAATTGGGCGAAACCTTAAAATAGCCTAAGCGATTTTTCGTTGATTCGCAAATTCTTTATCTTCACATCAAGAGTTAATTTTTTAATTATCTCTGAAACTCAAACCCCACCCATGATACGCGGCAATCACCGGTGAAAGATTAGTCCAAGACGAGCTAATTCGAGATTAGCGAATGACAAACTCAGGTTAGTTTGAGGCAGTCAAGATACAAAAGCTGAGGTCGACAACAATCTTATATTCCACTGCTCGAGATAAGAGCCTTATCAGATTACGCAGAGAACACTTAACCAATTCCACTCGATAACGGACTGTTACACCGAATCTCAAGTAGGTCTTCTTTCTATAATAGGTGAGGTGTGAAAGGCGAATCTACTAATGACTTTGAACAACTCACAGTTCTTCAACTAAAGAGGGGTGTAACATTACCTTTAGGCATAAGGATTCCTTGTCAAATAGGAGGCTGTCCTGATAATCAGTTAACGAGGGTTTGGGTGCAGAGATATTTAACGACTTACGGTTGTTTTCGATGCTACAGAACAAAAAACAACCAGGTACACTTCCTGAGAAAGAAAGAAATGTACCAAGATTAATAACTTTTAAAAAAATCTCCCTGTTATTTAACTCAACAAACATTATTTAAAAGTTTTATATTCCTTAAAGGATTGTTTATAAACGTCTCAATGAGAAGCAACATGACGGACCTCGTAATTTTGAGCCTCGATCAAGGACGATACCTCAGCTGGAACCTCGCTTTTCAAGCATCACACCACACCTTTGGGAGGACTTTAACATGCATCTGTCTCTAGTCTTTAGTGGCATCAAATTCATTTTATCTTTAGTCTTTAGTGATAATTAGCATGCATCTGTCTGTGGGAGTCTTTAGTGGCATCAAGACTCGAATCCACGACTCGACGAACACCAGTCACGAGTTCGCAACCATGACCACTAGGCTACCACGGCCATAAGTAATAGAGTAGGATAACAAAATAATATTTTAACGGTGCTATATAATATTACACAAATTGCTCTACGATACTTATAAATAATACATATTCAAATCATATCATCCATGTAACTGACTACATAAGAAATGCAATTTTGCTGTGTATATTTGTAAACTACAAAATGATTCTAACTTAGAATAAATCAAATTTATGCAAAATTATAACTAAGTAATAGAAAACTATAGTTAATTTTCTTTTGAATCATTTTACTACAAATTCCTTAATATATTTAATTTAATTTATTGACTGATTCGGATTCAATGGATGAAATTTATGAAGGAAGAAAATAATTATTGTTTCTAATTTTACAGCTAGATTTTAAATAATTTTTTATTGCTTTCCGGTTTGAGAATAACACGAGGGCTATTGGTGACGAACCTCTAATTTTTAGCCCTAGTCAAGTGACAAGGACTATACATGAGCTGGCACTTCTCTCTCTAAAGTTCCACACCACACCTTCTGGAGGATTTGGGATCTCGACAGATTTAATATGCATCAGCCTAGCTACATGCTGGGTCTTTAGAAGCATCAGGGCTCGAACCCACGACTTGACGAAACGCCAGCCACAAATCCGCAACCTTGACCACTATGCTACCGCGGCCACAATAGTTGAAGCACTCAAATTTAAGTCCATACCTTATGAATATGCAATATTTTCTGCCTCTCTCTCAGTCTAGCAACCCTTAACGAGCCTACTATCTGCAAGGAGAAATAATCAGTTAACTCTCTTACCCACTTCTCCGGGTCCCAAAGAATTTAATCACACACATTGTGCATCGAACGAGTGTACCAACGTTCGCTCATTTTAGAAAAGATACTTTTAAATATCCCGCAAGTTTTTCTTACATGCGGGATATTTAAAAATCTCTATTAATCACTATCCTTAAGCTACTAACTTCCTACTTCTTACTTCTAACTTTCCAACCTCCTCAACATTCAGTTTGGCTTTACTTACATGTTTGTTTCTCAGATTCATTTCACTACATTTCTTCAGTTTATCTGTTTTGCGAATATCACTTTTCATTTAGTTGGGTCGAGGTTTAATTGTATGCAGTTCAATTTATAAAAAGTTTCCAAAGTTAGTTAAGAGAATATCGGGGATAGCCAATTGTTACCACGCATTCTAATTTTACTAGTGTATAGGAAGCAACATATTTTACATACAGGAATCCCTTGATTTGTGCAGTAAATAGATTCTTGAGACGTACCCTGTATATTTCAAAACCATCCTTATCAAACTTTATAAATAATGGAAATAGCTATAAGGAATCCTGAAACATGTTTTAAAATAAATGCTATTCAAAACGTAACTAAATACACTACAATGCAAAATTCTTGAATTATTAAAGCATATAGGTAATCATAGGTATTTAAAAAAAAGTATAATAAAACTATAAAATAACAAATAAGAAAACAGTATGATGGAAACATCCATCATCATGCAAATTTGCATATATACCTCAGTACAAAATAAATAAATAAATCTTAGTATCATTATCCACTCATTATCTCTTTTATTAGCAAAAAAAATCTAGATTAGTTATAAAAAATATTCAAGAAATCTCACGCTTCTTCCAACCACAACAAACAGTGGAATGACAAGCTATAATGATTGTGACATTTGATTTTTTTTTACAGCTGCGTTGCTTACTACGCAATAATCGTGATAAAAGTTGCCAGCAACAACCAATTTACAGTACACCTGTTTTGAGTACAATTTTTTGTTCACTAAATGTTATGATGGAAATTTCCATCATTATACAAAGAAGGGTTAAAACCGCACTTATCTAGGTTTTTCTGAACTGTTCATTCCATCTAGAAAATACTTAACAAATTCTGTTCTACAACGGACTCAAGTAGATACTTCTATAATAGGGGCGAGGTGTGAAAAGGCCCCCCCCCCCCTCCAACATTCTATAACTCGACTCTAATACTTTAAATGTCAAATGGGGTTTTAACTTTGCATGTTAAATTCTTTTGAAAAATCTTATGTGGACGTAGTAGCCTAGCGGTCATGGTCGCGGAATGGCAACCGGCGTTGTTTTCGTCGAATAGTAAGTTCGGGCCTTGCTGCCACTAAAGACCGCACTGTAGCGGGGCTGATGCGTATTTAATCTTGTCGAGGTCCAAAGTTCTGCCATTGGCGTGGTGTGGGAGTTTGGAGAGAAATGTGTCAGTCTAGAAATCATTTTCGACAATTGACCGAAATTCAAAATTACGAGGTCCGTCTTCAGTAGCCCTCGTGTTGTTTCTCTGTGCTACGTTAATAAAGAATTAATCCAATCAAAAACGAAAGAGCTTATTTGTATCGAACGTTTCTAAATTCACATATGTGTGCGTATGTTTTAATTATCCTCTCATTTTATTTATTTCTTGGTCATATGAATGTAACGACTAGATGGAAAGAAAAAAGACGAAATTCTTACGATAAAAAAATTATATTAATCGTAATGTCCTAATGTCTGTCTATAAAAAAGGGAATCAACGTTTATTTTAATAATATATATATTTTTTTATTTTCAAAATATACAGCCATCGAATGCTTTCTAGGGTGTTCGTAAAATTCGCGAATTTCTACTGCATTATTTCGTTGCATTGTAAGCGTTTTTCTTTTCTCAATGAAAATCATTCCAAATATTAAGAAATACCTAGCATCTAATGAAGGTTCTAATGTTTAGTTTTTTTTTAAAATGCTTAAGTATTATTAATAATTATATTTTGTCACTCCTTATTAGCATCTGACAGTCGTCTATTTTTACATAACTTCATTTTTCTTCCCTACTTCCTTCAAAACTTTAATTTTCACTGCTTCTAAAAATGGCGGTGAAGTTATTATATTTTAACCTTTAATTTAAAAGATAAAAGTACCGAGTAACTCTTTTTTTTCTTTTTAATACCGTTAAGACCGTAGCGTGAGAAAAAAGACTTGGAACATCTTCAAATTGCACTGGAAGTAAAAATTTGGTTGTAAACGTGTAATCACCTCAACAGAAAATAGGAAAGGGTCGGATATTTAAACTTGAATTAAATTATAGACCAAAAGGAGAGAAAAAGATTACAAAAAACACCGAAGGTTGCCAGAAACACCAACCGAAGAGTATCCGCCTACAAATTGCGCAACTTCAGAAGAGCCGACAATCACACGGAGCATTTTACAAACGTATGATTTAAAATGCAATCATCCAACGGAAACAGCAGAAATGAAGCTCTATTTTGCATGTTCTACGTTTAATTTCCTACCGCATTTATTTTTTTAATCATGTGTGCTTTAAAAGAAATAAGAAGAAAAAAAACTTTCGTAAATAAAAATAAAAAATAAAAACGTGAATTAGTAAGTGTTTATACACAAAGAATTTCCTCATCTTAAGTCAGTCAAGCGAGAAATTCAAATAACATATCTTATTCTATTACTGTTACCTGTTCTTTGAGAAGAACAGAAGAGAATTCGAGAGCATACCAAAAGAAAAGTTCAGAAAATACCAAACATGCCAAATTGCTGATCAAGTCATATAATTATTCTTTTTAACTAGGAAAAATTCCCTGAAGGAATCCTATATCCGTTTCAAGTTTTGTAAAGTTTTGGAATAAATATGCAAAAATAAAATAAGTAAATAAATATAAATAAATAAAATATGTTTGTTAAGAGAATTGCTGTTTTCTGTTTTATTATTTAAGGAAATATCAGATTTATAATGGGAAACGAGAAATAAATATATTACTCAAATGTTTACCGTTTACTACGAAATTATTTCGCATTTAATGAGTAAGATTATTTTATCTCATTTCAGATTATTTTATCTCATTTCATTATTATTTGCATTGATTAATGATACGGTCAAGGTTAAAGTTCTTCCGACAGAGCATGGCCGTGAGAAGCGTTAAAAATTCATTGATTTATCTTTGAAAAGAGAGATAAAAGTGATATATTTTTGATGTTTTTTTTCTCCTTATTTGCTGAAAAAAAAATGACAACTGATTCAAACAATAAAACAATGAAATTAAATTTAACAAAATCAATCTTTTTTCTTCCTAATGGAAGATTTTATGTTTCTTGAAAAATTCAGTCTTACAAACATCCAGATTCGTCAAGCGAACGTATTGAACATCTTCGCTCTCTAATACATCGACTTCAGGAGAAATTTACGAAATCGTTTCTATGGAAACATGCAGGGTACTCATAATGGTACATAAATTAATACTGATCTATCTAAAGAAATGATGATGACGAATCGTTTGTCGCAATGCATCTAGCAATTACGAGCATGCGTAGTTGATTAGCATTGATTTGACAGTAAACTTGAAATACATACTCAGCAAAACAATTTTTTTGTATCAAATAAAATAAACAGTTTTTGATAAAACCTTAAAATTCCAGATTTTAAGAAGTATTCAATAAGAAAACTTATCAGAGATGGCAGAGCTCGTTAGGATAAATCGACTTAACGAAAAATCGATATAAGTTTGTATGGAAACTACCGAGACAAAGTTATATAGATATAAAACATTTAAAATGGGAATAAAAAAATGTGCGGCTTTCTATACTATTCTGTATCAACTTGAAGGGAATTCTAACTTCACAAAAGCAATCTTCATAAATATTTATACATATTCGTATTAAATTTACCCTTAAAAGTTATGCTTAAATATTGTTTTTATACTCACACACATGATTATATAGCGCTTTAATACGATTAAAATACATATAAACTCTTTTTGATCAAAATCACTGCCTCTGCAGCTCTGTAAGAATTGTAAAATTTTATGTACATAGTATTTTGCAATAATTTTTCAATATAATATATAATTTTGTATTGCTTAGGTTAATCCTAGAAATTTAGTTTTCGAGGGAGTAACGTTTTCATTATACGCCTGGATAAAATTTATTCTACATATTAATTGATCCTTATGTTCATAATGCTGTAAATTGCAGCTATTAATGTGGATTTGTTTGGTTTCAAGAAGCCGCAGCCAAATATCTCGTTTTACGAAATTTGCTCTCTGGAAGCCGTAAGTTTGAAGTAACCTACAGTACCGTAAGGTTTTAGTTATTGCTAACAATAATTGAGATAGACACTCGATTTTTTATTAATTATTCTTAAGACCTCTCTACATAGTCTCCATCCAGAGTTATGCATTTCCCCCAGCGTTTATTGACCTGTCGAAGAGGCCGCCATTGCAGAACTCTTATTAAACTCTTTATCTTCTCCATACTGAAGGTTATTTCAATCTACGGCTTCCTGAATCCGAGCAAATCAACATTTATAGCTATGATTTACAACATTAGTTATATAAGGATCAATTTATATCCAGAACAAATTTTACCGAGATATCTCGGTAATTTCTTAGTAATAATTAAAACTTTACGATACCCTTACGTAATCTTTCGAAGGTTCCTTGACCTTTCGAAGTTTTTTACAGTAGAACTGAGCTGACTAAATGCTACGTTCTCCATACTGAATGTTACTTCAATCTACAGCTTCCTGAAACCAACCAAATCAACAAAAATAGCCGTAAATTATAACATTATATACATAAGGTAGGGATTAAGCTGCAGAATTATATATATATATATATATATATATATATAGGTTATTTCATAATAATAATAATCAAAGCTTTATGATACCCTCTTGTAAAGAAGTTAATATTAGTATTTCTAATATATATTAAATAAATTAATATATTAGGCTTTTTTTTTATTAGATTACAAATGACCTAATGTGCCCTATTTTTATAAAAAGATTCCCATCCCCCCCCTATATAATGAAACGATAACTGATCGTTAGATGCATTGCATTTATCACGAGTATGCGTGCTTGATTAATTAAGATTTGGCGACATAAGTGATGCCAACTCCAACGGTTGGCAAATGGGGAAGACATCCCCTGGAGAGCCGAAGATTGGCGACAAAGCCTGAGGCAAGAGTATTAGGAGGGACGGCAGGAAGTAGTTCTTTGGCTTCCGCCAGTAAACATCTGAGGAGACCGGATGTCCTAATCTCTTTTCCCAATTACTGTTTTCTTAGGGAGGAGGCAGCTTTTTTCGTGGGTTCAAGGCGAGAAATGGAACAACTCGCAATGCGTGGGGGGCGACAATTAATAGCCATTAGGTCAACAATGTCGCTCGAAACCTAAACTATTTTCACTTTTCAATGACTCGGTGGCTTTCGTAATTGTCGGGGATTTGAAGTCCCCCTTCTTTAGAGATGGCAGTGTGGTAAATTTGAGCCCATAGATTGGATTACAGCAGCCGTTAAGTGAGCACTGCCTCAGGGTGTTGAAGCAAAAAAAGAAGAAGTTATCAGTAAGAAGACCCCAAAACACAGTAGCACAAGTTAATTGAATTATGTTCGTGTCACTGAGGTTTGTTTCAAAGAAACATGTGATTATAAATAAATAAAAGCGCAGCGAACACTGCAACGTAACACATTTTTGAGAGAAGCCGAAATAGTTGACGCATTAAACAGGCGGGTCGAATTAATCTAGTTTCAAGTGGATTTTCTCTTTAAAAATAGTTAATTGAATAAACCAGTAATTCAAGTCAATTATTGTAATTTTGTCAATCTCTTTTTTTTAAACGTGGCCTCCGGGTCATGGTTGCGGACTCGCAACCGACGTTGTTTTCGTCAAGTAGTTGGTTTGAGCCACTTGGTGATGCAACTAAAGATCCACCGTGTAATAGTGTTTGTGCGCATTAAATCTGGTCTAGGTCCTAAATCCTCTCGTTGGCATAGTGTGGAAGTTTTGAAAGGGGTGTGGAAGGTCAGATGTCCTCCTCGTCACTTCCAGAGTTCAAAATTACGAGGCCCGTCATCAACAGCTGTTGTGTTGCTTCTCAGTGCGACGTTAATAACCATTCAAATCCTTTCTTTAAAATATTTTTCAGGAAACTACATAAATAGAGGGTTCTTTGCTTCTTGCTTTCCTAACAGATCATAAACAAAGTTTCCTAATTCGGCAATAAATAAATTAAACCTTTTATCAATAAAAAAAATTAAGTAAATGAAAAATTAACAAGGATAGGAAAGAGAAAAAAAAATCTTGCACATTAAAGTGTTTATTACATATTAACTAAAGCCTCAACACAAAATCCTAAAAATATATTTGAATATTGGCTCAAATAGAAATTCCTGCAATTAATATTTGCATATTATTTTTGTCAATATCAAAAATGAATTGTAA
>BMAW01131525.1:354076-373870 GCA_019974015.1 Nephila pilipes
ATTACTTTGCATATTATTGACGAAAAAAGTCATAATTTGTCACAAATTTATACGGTTTTTCTGTATGCTAAAGTAGGACTTCCTATAAGTATTTAATTTTCAGGGTTATAATTGTGGGAGAGGCACAAATTCTAAATTATATTCAATTCATCATAATAAAATTTACAGAATTGAAATATCTCTATTTAAATTTCAGTTTTGGTGTTTTGCACAAGTGCCATTTTACTGCTATTTTTATGTATTTTTTGAGTTGAAATATTAAAACAATTATTAATTTATGCAAAATTTACATTGCATTTTCAGTTTTTAACCATATCTTATAGTATAATGCATATAAAAAGTTATTTTTTCAATTATTTAAAAAAAATCCTCTTCGAAGGTAGGCGGATACCTTAATCCCTCACATTTTTATCTAGAGTGATTTATCTTGAGTATCCCCGTCAAAACCTTACTAACCCTCGCTAATCCAACAATATCACAAATCTGGCACTGCCACGGCCATGGTTCTTAATCTGATAGATTAAAAGACAGGTTTCTATGCATATATATATATATATATATAAATAAATATATATATATATATATGAGAGATATACATATATATATATAAATATATATATATATACATATATATATATATATATATATATATATATATATATATATATATATATATATATAAATTGAAAACAAAATGCAAATAAACAATATTACATGAAACAATACACTGAGAGAGAGAGAGGGAATCAAAGCATAAATTTAATATTAAGTAGTTATGATAAATTTTTAAATGCATATATGTTCCATAAATTAAGAAACAATTAGAACATAACGTGTTTCGTGAAAATAACATTTAATTATATATTTAAAAAAATAGCACTGTAGCAGTCTGTTTAGTCTACCGTATATATTCTACCATGAAAGTACTTTCTCATTTTGTTCTGAAGTTGTATAGCGTTCTTTTTCTTACAAATTGCGATGATATACTTTGAAGCAATTTAATTTATTGACTATTTAAAATTTAATGATCCTTTTTCGCATATATATATGCATACATGCACACACATATACATATATATTAAGAAGGTTCCTTTTTTGATACAGCTGCAAGTGTATCATATTTTCATAAAATGTATATTTAGATCAGTGAATCAATCATAAATTTATCATAGAATATTCAAGCATTAATTTTTAAATAAGACAATGTATTGAAATTTTTAGAATTAGTCGTCTAAAATACATGATTTTAATGCTACCCGCGCAATACTTATGAAAGTATTATTGTTTTAATAATAAAACAAAGTGTTATATGTATAGTATTTACATTATTAGTATATACTACTGTAAACTATTCTCTCTCTCTCTCTCTCTCTCTATATATATATATATATATATATATTTGTCTTCATATAAATAAAACAACTATAAATTGCATCTTAAAAATTATGCTCAAATACCTTTAAAATGCTTTATTCGGAGTAAGACGAATAATTAATTGAGAAAAATATTGTTTTTGAAATTCTTTTCATCATTTACCACACACACAAAATAATTGCATTTTATTTTATGTTCTCAAAAATTCTGTTTATCTTGCATTAACCAAGAATAAAATAAATAAATAATAATAATAAAACGAAATTCTACCGTTTATACGTAAAAGATCCTTTTATTGGCAACTTTTTAACTTGATATTTTATCTTTCATACATGGTTTGCAATAGATTTTAAGTTAGAATTACCATAATCATTACACAAACCTATTTTTATGTATGAATAATTTCTCTTCTCTCTTTTTTTTTTTTTTTTTTTGCATTTTTAGTACATCCCCACGGCAAATGTGTGATGGTTTTTACGTCTCATTTTCAAACTTCTGACTAAACTATAAGACATACGAGAAATATTCTTTAAGAATTCCGGCAAATGCATTAAAACACGATAAAATACATTTATGTTAAGATAAGCTATTTAACTGATCAAAAACCTTTTTCTCTCTTGCAAGCTTTCGATCAACCAATAAATCTTAGCCATTATAAATCTATACCCTACAATTACATTCTTACAACTTATTTTTTCACCATTTTCGTATATTATATAACTCTTAGATTAAAACGAATTTAATTTCCTCTATCCTACAATCTACTCGATTGTTTCCATCAACCAATGATTTTCTACAATAAATCTCTCCTATTCCGCATTCCCCGCTCCTTTTGTACTGTATTTATTTTATTTTATTTTGTTACGATTGCTCAATTGAGTTAACAGCACACAAAGAGTTTCATGCTCATGTCACGTTTGAATAATTGAACGAATCTGTTTTTTGAGCGAAAAGTAAGATCTATTGCAATGTCTCATCAAAATAGTACGGACCACTGGTTAGGAAATAATGTTGTAGACGACGTGGATTGTACGGTTTTAATCAAATAACTAGAGGAAGAAAATAAATACGTAAGATAACTTCCGCATTGAAAGAGAAAGGTTGAATTAAGAGAGAGATATGTTACTTTCCGCTTTCACACTGTTAATGAAGACTTCCTGTGATCTGCCATTTTTTTTTACGACTCGAAAAACGTTTGGTGAAAACACATTTTTTTTTTCTCTTCGTGCTGATTATTTAATCTTAATAAAATCATCATTAATAATGGAAGATCGACCTGATTAGATTGCGGTGAAGTGGAAAATGGTACAATATTTTCTGCTGTTCGAAATTTCGTGACTGCATTTCGATTTTATGCAAACATGCTAGTGATTATAATGCACATCATAAAGTAATTTGTTTTATTTTTAAACTTTCCTAGTCTTCCCCAATCAGCATCGTTGAAAATATTTTTAATGAACTTTTTTGCCCTTTTTTCTTCTGTCCTATTCTGTTTCATTCTTAATAAATTCGTCATTCATTAATAATGAAAGATCAATCTGATTACATTGCTGTGAAGTCGAAAATATGGAACAAAATTTTCTTCGGTTCGAAATTGCTGAATTTCGATTTTATGCAAACATAAAGGTAATTCGTTTTATTTTTAAACTTTCTGAATTCCTCCACTTCCTCCTCTCATTAAATATCATTGAAGACATTTTTAATGATCATTTATTTCTTTTCCTCTCTCAAGTTTTGTTTTTATGCTTAATAAATGCATCATTAATAATTGAAGATCTACTTAATTAGAATGAAATTAAACGGAAATATTTTATCATTGCGAGATTTTAAAAGCCTAATTTTTTCCTAAGATTCTAACCATTGCCCAACAATACATTTTGCTGTTTAAAAGTCTTAAGCTATTATTTTAGCATTCCCATGTAACGTTCCACGAAAACATTTCGTTTTTATTTTTCACCTCTTTCTTATCTAATACATTTTATTATTTTTTGAGTAATACATTCTAATTATAGAAAATCGATCTTTTTCAAATAACGCGTAATTTCAATTCGTTCAAATGTTTGATAGCTGAATTCCGAATTTTTCTTACGACTCTTAGAACTTCTGAATAACTCATTTCCTTTTTTTTAATATTCCATTCTTTATGTAAACACATACATACGTACTTTTTTTTTTTTTTTTTCATTTCGCATAACGTAGCATAAACATAAGATAATTTTTTTAAAATCGCATTTTTATCGACCTTTTACAGTCTTTTTAAAAAAAGTATTTGTCAATTATTCCTCTACCAATCAATCACTGAATAGATAATAAACGAAAGACCTGTTTGATAACACATCGAAAGGTTATGAAATGATTGCAAAGTTATAATAAGGTCAAAATAAATAAAAGCCTCATTCATAAAAGTGATAGAACTGATTTATTCACTCTAACATAATCAATATAATTCACTTCGAATGCGTAAGTGTATATATATATATATATATATATATATAACACATCAATCAATAACTCCCGAGACTAACATTGAAAACAACATTTTTTTTTGCAAAATTTTTTTTTATTCATCAACATAACACCTTTTGTTAATCACCTTTTAGGGTGATACAATCGTTCCAACGCTTTTCCAAATCTTTTTCTTTTCTTTTCTTTTTTTTTTTTTCGCAAGAAATCTTTTTTGTTGCGAGTAAATAGCGATAAACAGCCTTCTGAATCATCGACTCGTTGCTGTTTTTGTTCCATCGAAAGCAATCGCGGCACCCACTTGGAAAAAACCTTTTTCAGTAAATACACTTCCATATGATATCTGTGTCATCTCAGCAATCTCACGGAGCTTCACTTTACGATCTTTCATTATAATTTTTGTCACTTCACTCACATTTTCCGGTGTAACGGCTTCCACAGGTCTACCCGAGCGTTCCGCGTCATTTGTGTCGGTACGACCACGTTTAAACTCGGCAAACCACCGACAAATCGTTGCTTTTGATGGACAAGAGTCCGGGTAACATTTTTCAATCCATTGTTTCGCTTGCATGGTGTTTTTACCCATTAAAAAACAATGTTTTATCAGAACACGAAACTCGGTTTTTTCCATTTTTTAAACAAACTACAAAACGACTTTACTCCAACCTCGATAACTCAGCTGTTTCTGGTCCGATCGACTTAAAATTTTGACACGTTTCAAGCAAAGGTTAGTACTCTAGAAAGACCTGGTTACTGGTTTACTACAAGCGCCATCTCTGGGTTAGTCTCGGAAGTTATTGATTGATATGTTATATATATATATATATATATATTATAATCATTGAAATCTTCTAATTATAATCAATAAATTAAGAACTGATTTCTTAACTGACACACTATTTTAAAAATGCAAGCAAAGCTAGAGATGATGTAACAGAGTAGTCACGGTCGTGGGCAATGTTTAAGTTGAGACGCGAGCTCTAGCTCGAGCTATAATTGCTCTGAAATAAGGTGCCCAGACTTTCCAATTTTTAACAATTTATCCCGCGTCCCGTGGGGTTTTAAGAAAGTCCCGATTTTTAGAAAGAATGCACGACAAGCAAGGGAACGGCTTGAGAACGGGAAGGGTATATACGGTTTTCGACTTCCATGTAGCTATTTCACCAGGATATAAGTTTTATATTACTTTTTGTAAATTTTATAATGTTAAACTTTAATAATTAAAATAATTGTTGAGAACTGATTATCAGGAACTGCTTATCAAAGTTCGCCTTGATCAGTTGCTAGAATACGACCACTATTGTTTGGACTTAATGAACAGTGGCATTTTTTGGCATTGGCAGCAATGAAAACAATTTGTAACTGTAAAATGAAGAGAGAATGTCCCGCTTTTTACACTTCCACAGATTTTATTCTTATGGCGACTTGTTCCGCTAGCGATCTAGCATCATTTGGAATATTGTTGCTAAGGAATTACATTTTATACAAAAATTGGAAACTGAGAGGAATTTTAGAGAGGTGAACGGTCAGGAGTGTTGGTCGAGTTTGTTGGTCGTCCACGAAGTAACGCCTTCTCATATCTCATTCTTTGTAACTGTCTCTCATACGATACACATCGTATTGCGTGCTAGTGCTAGTTAAACAAGTGATGACAACAAATAAGATATTCAGATTGTTTATATTTGTAATTTATTTAGGTACCAAAGGTAGGTATTTTTTAGGTATCAAATTTTTAATCAAGAACCACCCCCCCCCCCTGTCAATAGTGTCCCGCTTTTCGAATGTTAAAATCTGGTCACCTTACACTGAAACCCATCGCGCAGAATGATGGGATTGTGGCTATTAAATGGAATTGAGCCTCAAAGTCCTGACGTGATGTGAAAATTAGGAGAAGGTGGTACCAGCTAGAGCCCTCTTTTTCAACTGAACGTGGTTCAAAACTATGAGGTTAGTTTTTAATAGCCTCCATGTCATTCTAGTGTAGTGGTGCAGAGTCATTCTAGTGCATACGCGTATCCCATGAAGTATGTAAAAAAGAAAACGACAATGTGCCGGCCAGCTGGGGGTACGCGGACTGAAAAATGATGGGAACAGCTGGTTCAATTGAAGTCACACCCGTAACACATGAGATTAGAGAAGAAATGCCTTGAAATTTTGAGTCAAGGGAGGAGGAATATATCTGAGCAGAATCCTTGTTTCTCAGATTTTCACATTACGCCTCATGAGAACATTGAGGTCCAGTTTGATTAAACTTGCGAAAGTTCCCGCTATTTCACTCGATATTGGAACTGAGACTCCAATTCCAAGTTCACTAACCACTAAATCATTACTCTTCCAAACCTACTCATTTGAAGCTCTTTATTATTTTTTCAACCAAACAACAACAAACCCAATTTTACATTATTATCAAAATTTTATAATTAAAATCAAAATTTTCATGAAAAAAAATGGTTTTGTTAAGTATCAATATGTCAATGAAATTTTGTGTTGTATATATATTTTTTCCCTCTCTTTTCTCTCTCTCTCTCATTTTAAATAGAAATTATTTTTTAAATAGATCAAAAATTCTTAAACGAACTGGTAAAAACGGCACATAGTTGTCATTAAAATTAGCAAAAATAAATGGTGAAATCAAAATACTTATTTGAAAATGGCTTATAGAATTACCTACGCTGGATTTTTATTCTAATTATTTCAAGGGGGGGGGAACATGCTAAATTTCCATGAAAATATAACATATATTCCGTATTCGTTTTGTTTTAAGTATAAAATACACAAGCAATATATTTTTCTGTAAAAGGTCTTTCAAATTTTGATCCATAATTTTGCGAATATACATTACTGTTATATGATAATAATAATAATTGTATTCATCTGAGAGAAGTGCGTCACTACTTAAGGAGTAATCCATTCTAAGGATCAATTATTAAATAGTTATTGACCCATAAACAGTAATTATTAAAGTTAATGCATAGGAGTAATTATCAAGGTTGATCACAATAGTCATAGTCACAAATATACTGGTAAATACATTTTTTGGGAATAATATGTTTAAAATTGTTTAATTTCTAAGAGATAATTAAAAGACTTAATTAATGGTTTGAGTCTATTTATTAGTACTGAGATTTTTTCAGGAATTTTCTTTCGCTTATGTATATATGCATACGAGAGTATTTTCAACAAAAATAAAAAAAACTGTATGTTTTATTATACAAATCTATGTTACATATTCAGAAATGTTTTGATGAAATTTTATAGCCGTATATATAAATTATTTGTCCTAATAATGGTTTTTATTTTACAGTGTACCATTAAAATAACATTAAGGTCTAAAAATTTTAAAGGCATTTCTTCCATTCTTTTTTCTTATTTATTACTCTAACTTCTGAGTCTTCCTACAATTACTCTCCATAGATTGCATTTCTCGACAAGAATATATGTTATCTGATTTTAAGTATAGTTTTGGGTATTAAAAAGCTTTTTTTTTTTCATTAAAAAGTTGCCATACATATATTTAAATTATTTTTTATATATTTTCTACAAAACTTGCCATTATTTTATTACTTCTTTAGTTTTTATTTATTTATTTTAAAAAAAACATACTATTTTCTGGAAGAATTCATTTTTCACATACTTTCATGCATGTCTAATAATTATCTTAAAGAAAATTAGTTTATTGAGTCTACAAAAATCGGAAAGGATACTGAAATTATAGCAGGGAAACTTTTATAAAATATACAGATTTAAATGAAATTTGAAATAAATTAAGTTCTCAATCGATATTCATTTTTCTTACTTCCTATAAGAAATAAATTTTTAAGGAATACTAAATTAAAAGTGAATGATAGAAAAAAAAAATGATTTTGTAGTGTTACTTTCCTATAAATCACAGTAAAAAATAAGATGGGTTTCAGATTTCTTTCCCCATGTTACTAATGCTAAATTATAATAATTTCGTCGCATGATTTTTGCCTTTTGAGATCAAAAGGTATGAGATACGCTGCCTTATTTTTTTTGTCGGTCTTTTTAATTTCTCTTTTGGACTTCAAAATTGAAAAAACCGACAAAAAATAATACCATTACTTTCTCTTTTGAAGGTGATGATATTTTATTTTTTTATGATCGAAGTTTTTAGTTCGGCTTTCTTCCGATACTCATATGTAATAGAAAACGCTTCACACGAAAGCTTTTAAACAAAAAAAAAAAAAAATTGGTTACCATAAAATGATACTGCGGTTCTAATAAAGAACTTGATATAATATATTTTTTTTTCTTTTAACGCGAAACAAAAATCGCTTAACTCAAAAAGATTTCCCATCCGTATACAATTGACGAGAAATTGGAACAAAAACCACTATTCGCTTTCTTAAGAGTTTTTTTTAATTAAATATTTAAATATGCTTTCTTATTTGAAGTGTAAATAATATTAGATACGTGCATTGGACAATATATATATATATATATATATATATATATATATATAATTTTAAATAATAGCTCTTGAAATGTGAATTGTGATTCCATTCGTTCGTAGCACAATGAAGGAATTTTGAATAATAGTAGGAATTTATTAATATACTACGGGAGAGAGTCAGTTACATCGATATAGCTGTGGACGTACGTCCACTCGTTTTGTAGTTAAATCAGAAGAACGATAATAGTTACATTATGTAAATTTGAGGATGACAGATGCGTCTTTTCTCCTTCGTGGCTAAAGTGGAAGAGACTAAAATTTTCCCTGTTTGGAATTAATATGCAAGGATTTCTTTAGATCACGTGGAATTAGATTTTGGGATTTTTAGCTATTTTCGCTGCAGACAAAAAATACATAGGGTAACGTCCCAACGGACGTAAAACTGAGGAAAACCGGATCTCAGCAAATTTATAGCCCGTGATCACATAAATTAAAATCAAAAGCCCAAATGGATTGGTATCAGAAAACTATATATATATGTATTCACTGACATCGCTTAACACACAGTTCTTTTAACACGAACAATTATTTCGGTTTCCTCAGTTTCGTGTGAAACGTTTTTCACTGTATTTTATATTTTCCTTAGAACATCCCTTATTCATTTAGAGTCCTCAGTATTAGATTTTGTTGGAAAAAAGGGAGAATGTTTGACAGTTATTCAATAAGACAGCTCGACGAAACTAAGTTTGGTGACATTGAATTCTTCTAAGAGTAAAATTTTTAATAATCTTTATTAAGTCAGTTTTTCAATTAATTATAATGACACTCTAAAGTCATTTATTTACATTTTAGTTTTAGTGTGGTGTAATGCTTACTTTTAAAAAAGTATTTCTTTATACGCTTAAAAGTCATGTGAATAACATCAATATTCGAAAATAGCAGTATCGAGGAAAAATACGTTAAAAGTAACCAAAGCGTTTGTTCTGTGGAACTAGTTTTTACACTAGTTATGTGTATCCTTCGTTAAAACAGCTTCTTTTTAATTCAAATTTTCTGCAACGAAGCAAGATTTAATAATGACATTTCAATTCTATTTATGCTCGCCTATTTATATAACGTAGCTTTGGTTTGTATTCTTTAGTTGCTTATGAACCAAATTACCCTATCTATCTAAAACTCAAAGACATTAAGAAAGGATATATGTAAATAAATATTATTCACTGAAATGTTTTTAAACCTGCGTTAAATGATGATAGTCTCGTGGAAAAGCTTGAATAATAAAATTTCAGTCATGTGCATTCCAGGTGTAACTACACTTTAGTGCGATTTAACTTTTGACAGAGCTTTTTTTATTTGTTTGAGATCACTATGTGTAACACCAGTCTCTGGACTATCATGAAAACAAATGACTCGGTCATTTCATAAAACACATAAGTAAAAGCTTTTACAAACATACTACGCGAACACATCCTTAAAAGTTGACCACATTCTGCATAAAAAAAACCACACCACGCGAGTCTCTACATTTTCCCCTGTTCAAACGATATAGTGTAATTGTCATTCATTGAAAAAACTACATAAGTGACTGATTAAAGTGGTTTTTGAATGCATCAGCTCAAGATCTTTACAAAGAAAAAGATGACGTAGAAGCTATAACATTCGATTTTATGCAAAATCTGCCACTGCTAAGCATACCTATACAAAACTTTTTTTATTGTTATTTACGGCAACTGTGGGTTCATTGTTTTGGTATAAAAGATATGAAAAGAGACAAATCGACATTTGGCATGTATCATGAGGACACAGCCAGTAAGAGAAAACGTGTTTTGCTTCATGTTGTTGCATTGCATCGAAAATAATATTTGACCACATATTAAACATTTATATCCGTTTTCCCGATAGATGCCATAAGCAAAACAAAAACTACAGGTTGTTGAGATGTATGTTGGCTTTGACTGATTCCAAACGATTTGAAAAGAAAAAAAAATCAATATATCTGGGTCCGATGTCTTTCATTTTTACCGAATGACCGCGATTTTGGAGTCATTAAAAAAACTGTGTCAAAACATGATCGCATCCATGTTCCAAAAGAATACATTTATTTGATTTCAATCTCCAGTCATAGAAAGGGGAACTGGAGATGTTTTGGAATTTTTGAGAAATGCTGGCCTACTTTATATACAAGAGAGTGTTTGTAAGCAGAATCATACGGGTGAAGTATTCTAAAAGAACAGAAAGGAAAATTTGCTTACTCGGAATACAGAAGTTTTCATTACGGTTCTGATAAAAATGGTACCATCATAGCCGGGGAGTTTACTGGTGGAATTGTGTTACAGATTCATTTATGATGACAAAAAGCTTTCAACTCCTGTATCACTTCCATTAACCAAAGCCTATGTATCGAAAGTGTCGATTGATTCGTTTTAATTACGTCGCACTAAAAGCAACACGAGGGCTATTGGTGACAGACATCGTAATTTTGAGCTTTGGTCAAGTGACGAAGACAGCACTGAGCTGGCACCTTCCTCTCCTAACTTCCACACCACTCCATGGGAATCGAAAGTGTCAATTTACAATAAAAAATTAAATGATTTAAAGTAAGTTCAGAATAACATTCTGTGAGATCATATGCCATTCTATCCAAACATATTTCACTTGTCAAAACCAGAATTTGAAGATAATCCCGATGAGAATGACGGAGAATATGATTATGTACCTTAATGACAGAAAAACAAAAAACTGTTAATGTTTAAGTGATATCTTTATTAATTTTGTGAAAAACATGATTAATATGATTGTTTTCTTTAATTTAAAGGCCACTAAATTCTGTTTCTCGCTACAACATAAATCAAAGACAGTTTTTTAACTTTGCAAAATTAATTGTTCATAAATAATAAAAAATTATAAACTGTTTATAAATTTTAAAGGTTAAACACTATATTTAGCCCAAAAAAGTCCTTGGAAATTCGCGTACTTGTGTATTACACAGTTTTTATTGATTCCTAAAAAGTTCTGATAATGTGACATACGGGGATTTTTTGAAACAACAGATTCAAATGTATTTGAAAATAATTCTCTAATCCACGTTAAGCTAAAGGAGTTAGGAAGCAAGATTAAATAATAATGCGTTTCAATCCCATTCATTCCCTGCGTGCGTATATTTTGCTGTAATCTACTTTTTTGATAGGGACTTCTTTATTTGTTTGAGATCCAAGTTCAGCACACGCTAATCTTCGGACTTGATGGTGTCAAGGGAAGAAATATGCGTTAAAGAGAGAGAAGAGAGGACGTTTCTCTCTCTTTTTTTTCCTTGCAGCATGGGCCACTCCTCTTCGGAATTTATTCCTTGCAAGTTCAAGAACAGGTGACACTCCCTCGGAAACAGGTTTCTCTCCCTTATAAAGCACGAAAGACGGCCGAGTAGTGAAGGTAGCGCAGACCATCAAGAGATAGACGAGGCGCGTGCCAAGGTACGTGCCAACCGGTAGGGTTACCAAATCTTCCAAAATCCCCAGAAACTCGCCACGATTTCCTACAAATAGTGACTACCTGTTCCCTAAGAGTCTGGTTCCTTTCCAAGCCGGTTAGGCCATGGCTCAGGGCGACAAAAATTGTGGAGGCGGTAAAGATAGGCGGATAGTGTGCATTGGTCGAGGGTGCTGGAAGAACTTAATGCAGGAAATATCTGTCTTCGTAAATAATGTCGTTCTTATCTCACCGTCATGGCCATATGAGGGCATTAGTTATCCACAAGCATTCCTTTGAGATTCTTTGGTGGGGAAAAAAGTATATATGTCGCATATGATTATTCATTCAGCCCCACTCGAGTAAACTGTCTGCAGTGATAGAATGAGAGGCACGCTAAGGTTACCCAAATGGCAGTCTGTACTATCAGAGCGAAATTCATTTCATTATCCGTCCCATAACGGAATTTGAGGTCCGTGTTTTTCAATATCAGGTGTATATAAAACTGTCACTTCACTAAGTGCTTCGTTTTGTGAATCGGAAAGATTGAGCAATGTCTAGACATGCATGCAGAGGTTGCCCGAGGCAATTTCGTTAAATACCTTGTTGTATCTTTCAACTGTAATATTACTGATAATTGCTGCCTTTTAAACTTTTTCATGGAGGCTGGAAGATATTTAAATACAAAATGTGAATCAAATACGTCGTGCTCAGTTTAAAAACTATTTTTTTCTTATATCCCGTAAGCAGTCGCTCTTGACTTCACTGAAAGAAAAAAAATATTTAAGTATACGGAGCAGAAGTTTCTAAGTGGGAATATAAATTACTTTTAGAGAAATGGATATTTAAAAATTTCTATACTTATCCTTATTGATTGATCTGTACTATATTGTCAGCAATCTTATCTATAATATAGTGGGATGTTACTAAGACAGTGTCATTCTGAAAATCCTGTTAAGCTCAACTTCTTATCCAAAAATTGCCATTTTAAATGCTATTGCGTATAACGAATTCTGTTCACAATAGTAAAAAGGAAAGCAATTGAATTTATATTACTTTTAATATGGAACATAAATGAATTCTTGGGAATTTGTCATTAAGAAATGATCCAATCTAATCAATTCCTTCCTTTTGAAAGTCTGAATTAATTCTATAATAATAATAATATGGATAAATGTTATATTCCACGATGATTCTCTTTATAAGTAAATTTTCCATTTCTGCATGTGGCCTCGGTAGCCTAGTGGTCATGGCCGTGGACTCGCGACCGGCGTTGTTTTTATCGAGTCGTGGATTCGAGCCCTGATGCGTCAAAAGACCCGCCATGTAGCGGAGATGATGCACGTTATAACTGGTCGAGGTTCCAAGCCCTCCGGTTGGTTGGTTTAGTTTTTATTAACGTCGCACTAGAAGCAACACGAGGGCTATTGGCGACGGACCTTGTAATTTTGAGCCACTGTCACGTGACGAGGACAACACCTGAGTTGGCACCCTCTCTCCTAACTTCCACACCACGCCAACGGGAGCACTTTGGGCCCCGTCAGATTTAACGTGCATTAGCCCCGGCTACACGGTGGGTCTTTAGCGGCCGAGGATCGAACCCATGACTGAACGAGAACCGCCGGCCACGATTCCGAAACCATGACCACTAGGCTACCGTGATCCTCAAAATTAACATTAGAAAATTTCCATAATTAATCGATATTCGAACTCGTATTCTTTTGTTTCAAAGTTCAACGCGCTTATCCTTATACCATGAAACATCCATCCGGTTGGCGTGGTGTGGTAATTTGGAGAAAGGAGGTGCCAACTCAGGCATCATCATCGACATTTAACCGAGATTCAAAATTACGGGATCCGTCGCCAATAGTTTTTGTGTTGCTTCTTTCTTTTGTGTTTTTGTGTTGCGACGCTAACAAACATTTATTATCCATTTCTGCATGATAAAAAGTAAGGGAAAGGCTTTATAAAATTTACCATTGAGTAATGTTAAGCTTGAACAATTGTTATTTCGAAGGAAAATACTCTCCTTCCCCCCCAAAATATCTAAGAAATAAATTTCATAATATAAAAATAAATTTCAATGATGAATTTCCCAGATTAAAACAGCTTATCAATATTCAAGATAGTTATGAAAAGTACCCTTCACTTGGATATTCACTACAGCTGAATTTTGTGAGATAATTTTTCCGAGATAAAAAATCTGTTTAATCAGAAGTATGGAAAGTTATTAAACGGAACAGAAAGCGATGAAAACACGATTCATTTTGATATGAGATGTTTTATAAAACTGTTTTTTTTCCCTCGTTGAATGATTTGTATATCAAGGGCAGCGAATGATGAGCCACGTGCTCTATCAAAGACATCAAGAAATAGAAGTTATCTAGATATTCCTGGGTGCATACTACTTGGTATCTTTTATAAACCGTGATATCGTATATTCGATGAAATTTTATTTCTGGATATTTTATGAATCCCAGTCATTATTCTGATGGATCGTTAATAATGATAACTTAGAAAATAAAGATGTTCTTATTAATGTGTTTGCTACCCAAGCTTATGCAAATAATCTAGTTCGCAATCTATCTTCCCATTTGTGATAAAAAAAATGTTAACAAGCGGGCAACCTCGGTATAAACTTAAAAGAGGGTGCATTTTTCCAGTTTTTTTTTTTTTTTTTTTTGAAACAGAATCATTGGAAAATTAAATTAATTAAAATTAGAATTAATTAAAATTAATTGCTGCTTTTAAAATAGATATATTATTAAACAAAATGAAAAAAAAAATTATTTGCCCGTATATAAGTTGCTTATAAAGTTTAAAGTCTTATAAAATTATCACAATTATGTTTTACATTTTTCCAGCATTTTTTTTTAATGATGTGTATAATTATATAGTAAATTTATAATGAACTGTTGTCGTTGTGATTAAGAGGCATAGTGACGTAATAATAATCATCCAAAAAGGTTTAACCACTTTATTTGCACTTTAAATATTACTATATAAATAAATTAATGATGCAGAGTGGTAAACTAATGTGTCCTCATCTAATGAAGAATTACTATCAAAATAAAATTATAACGTGTTGTGGTTAACAAATCGTGTCCTCATCCAAATCTTACAATGAAGAATTTTACTTATTTGGGTAACTCTCCAAACAATTGACTTCTAGTCTCTGGATACGATTCAAGCTAACTTCTAGAGACGGGATTATAGTCAGGTATACACGCTTACTATATCGCATCAAAGTTGCTCGAACTAATATAGTGTTCCTATGAATATCTCTAACTCCTCTATTTCCTCAATCCTATTAACTACACTTCTTATATAGTCAATATCATTTACATTTTTCACGGTTGTTTCACAAGGTGTGGTTTTCATATAAAATGTATTAATGTAGCCCCAGAGAGAAATGCGTATGATAACCCATTAAAATTGTTCATTTTACAAGTTTGAAATGCAAAGATAAACATATGAAGAAAATTTAAGTTATACGTTTGAATTCAACGTAAGTTTCAATATATTATTAGCATTATTTTTTAAAAGTACTTTTAATCTTCGTATGCAATTTCTTTTTTTTAAAATTTAATATTTTCATTTAAAAATTAATATCTAAGGAGAGAATAATAGCTAAAGGTTGTAATTGTGAATTAAACATTAAGACTTAAAAAAAATCTATTTACCAAAGCAAATCTAATTGTCGAGGTAAGCTCCATTTTTTTAGTACATGTACATATATTACGCTGACTCCAATGGGCCTTACTTTAAAAAAACATACATAAAAACACAATCACAGAAATAGTATATGTCTAGATAAGGAATGCGCGGGTTTTCGTACCAACAAACGCGATTTTCTGAGTTCTAACTTATACTAGTTTGTTTGTCTATTTTTTAAAAATAATATTATATATATTTATTCGTTTAAACCCCCTCAGTCCCAGCGTCGTCTGTAGGAGACACTAAACAACGTTTTCAAAAAATGCCGCCAAGTTAAATAAAAGGCGTCATTGGTACCCAGAATCAGTTAATTTTCTTGTTAATAGATGCTAGTTCCGAAAAGAAGGATTTTTAGTGAACATTTTGCAATCATAGCTTATTTATTGTAAAATGAAAATGGTGTTTTCCGAGAGAAGGAAAATTATACGCTTGAGCATCTCTAAGTGTTCATATTTTTTATTATCTGTGTAATAAAAATTATTAAAACACTGTTGAATGCCTTAAATCTGCTGTTTATATATAACATTATTAATTTCTAACTCAAATCTCCCCTCTTCCGATTTAGTATGCAGTGTCGCCTGTAGGAGACATTGGGTCAATGGCTATCACAATCACTCGATTTGAAACTATAATTATGGAATTTATCTCAGCTCGGAATGATATTCTTTAATTCTTAACTGAATTCACCCAATGTAGATATTTAAAGGATACAGGAAAGAATCAGTATCTGTCAGAAAATGAAATGAAACATAATTAGTGATCACTGTAATTATGTCTAATTTAAAATTTCCCAGAATTCGAATGAATTGGGCCGAAAAAACTAGAATTCCCGTACTCGCAGACAACATTTCTTGGATACCACGAGTTTTCAATAAGAAACAACTTAAAATTGAGAAATTATTTAATAGTATAAGATAAAGAGAGAGAGAAAAAAAAAAAGGAATGAGATAAATTTTGGAAATTAGGACTCTTCTGCAAACAGTTCGGACAGGAATATTTTGTGATTCAAATTTTACATTATGCTCATTATGCTAATTATAATGAGTTACTCATTAAATTGGAATTAAAGAAATATTTTAAATTAACATTATGATGTCACTTTGTCCCAATGTCTGCTCTAGGAGACAATTAATCCAAAATAAAAATTAAAATTTTTTTAACATTTTTTACTGTACAAAAAGTACATCATGTCATACAAAAATACCGATCATGTATTTAGAACCGATTGATACAAATTATTCTAAAATTTATAGCTCAAAGTTGACCTTGGGTCTGAGGAGGTTAATACATCAGAAAATAATAATACCTATTTATCAGATACAGTTAAAACTTTAATAAGTCAAAAGCATCTGTTTTCAGTGTTGTTTATAGGTTTACTATAGCTTTTTTGTTTTCTTGCTCGACAAGAGTGCACATTTACCCAGGTGATTGCCATCTCAAGACAGACCTCCAAAAAAAAAAAAAAAAAAAAAAAAAAACTGATTTATCAAAACTTTTCAGAATCGTCTTTTTTTTAAAATATAAATAATTATGTGCTTTACCATATCAAAAAAAAGTTTTCCCATCGTTGGTTTAGGAAGCCCGACGCTTGACAATAACAGCTCAGTAGAAATCATAAGATCAGAAACCACTAGTGGAAGGCGGCGATATGTATGGGTCGAACAATATATCACTTCAAGAAAAACGTTTCAAGCTTTTCCCTTATTTCTCCCCTCATGCCACCGGAACAAAGTTATATTCTTCCGAAAAAAGCGGCCAATAAAAAACATTTCCCATAACTGTACAGCAGCAAAACAGTAAAGAGCGATTTACGTCATGAGCTCTAATTGTCTATTAATGCAAGAATACGCTTGAATGGCCTTTAACCGAGAGTCTTTTTCGTGTGTTAAATGACGTGTAACGTGGGGAGAGCTCAGCGTGGTCTCTGTTGCCATTTAATTGACCGGAATAACAAAGTTATTGATTTCTTTTCCTTAGGGGACAAGGATGGGAGACAGGGTACGGAAAATTCGATCGGAACACTCGAATTCAGGTAAAATATTATCTTGACTTTGTGGCCGACGAGAATAGATTCATTCAAGTGTATCTGAAGGTCTGACTGAGTGAAGAATGGATCATTGGTTGTGCTCTACAAGTATCGAATCAGATATGGAAAGCTAAGAAAGTAAGTCAGGTAAGTAAAATTACCTTCTGAGCGAGTTATCAATGAGTGGGACAATGATGATAACTTTCATGTACATTTCTAACGGAAAACAGATGCTTAGAAGTACGCAGGGGTATCGTAAAGGTTTAATTATTTCTAAGAAATAATCAAAGTATCCGAATTAAATTTATTCTACATATTAATTGATCCTTATGTACATAATGTTCTAAATTGCAATTATTAATGTTGATTTGTTTGGTTTCAGGAAGTCATAGATTGAAGTAACTTTAGAATGGAGAAAATAGAGTTTAATCTGCTGAGTTTTTCAATGACGATCGTCGAAATGTCAATGATAGATTCGATTTGATTGTTTTATTGATATTATTAATCAATTTAAATTAATCTATAATTAAGCAATGTAATGGCTTTGGTTTTATTCACGTCGCTCTGAGCAACAAGGGAGCTATTGACGACGGACCTCGCAATTTTGAGCCACGGTTAAGTGACGAGGATGATGCCTGAGCTGGAAACCCTCTCCTAACTTCCACACTACGCCAACGGAAGAACTTTGGGCCCTGACAACACGTCGAATCTTTGGTGGCATCACAGGCCCTAAGCCTCTACTAAGCCGCCGGCCACGAGTCCGCGACAATCATCACTAGGTTACCGCGGCCATAAATGCTAAGGAACAGAACCCAAATTGAAAACACTTTTTGCTGATAGAAAAAATGTTCAGTATTATCTTTATCCAATGTTAAAAAAAATTCGCATAGAAAAATATTCATACCATATTCTAACATCTTTAACAAAAGGGGAAAGAAGCGTATTTTAACAAACTGTTTAATTTTTGTTTTAATTATATTTTCTTGCACAGAATATTCTCTATACTTCGTCACACCTATATCTATACAAATTTAGAAATCTAATTCCCATTAAATTTGAAGTTATGCATTAGAAAATCTGTCTTTTCGCGTTGAAGTGAAAGTATTAGTTAAATGTTTTTCTGAATTCCAACCTGTTACATGTGTCACAGCTATACGGATCTGTTTGAATATTCGGATATATATCAGAAAAAGTACTCTGAGTGTAGATCTTGATTGATTGATTTTTATGAGAGATATGGGACAGCAAAAGCTATCTCCCCTTTTAAAGTTGGTTGGTTGATTGGTTTTATTAACGTCGCTCCAGAAGCAACACGAGAGCTATTGGCGACGGACCTCGTAATTTTAAACCTCAGTCAAGTGACGTGGAAGACACTTGAGCTGGCACCCCATCTCCTAACTTCCACACCACACCAACGGGGAGGTCCTTGAGCCCCAACAGGTTTAAAGTGCATCAGCCCATGTTACACGGCCCCTTTTAAAGTATTTTTCCTCATAAAAAATTAACATAATAATTCATCTTGTGCAAAAAGCTTGAAACCTTTTTTTATTGATACATATACATACATACATTCACACACACACACATCATCATCACACACACATACACACACACCTTACACACACACACACACACACACACACACACACACACACATATATATATATATATATATATATATATATACACACACTACATACATACATAATATTTTTTTTTCAATATAGTTAACAGAATGTATTTCAGATTATTTAAATGTTTGAGAGAACTATACACATACGTAATATAAATAGTATATAATATATAATGTAAATTAAATTTCTACAAAATATCTTGAGAGTTGACCATTCTGTTGAAGACTTACTTAGAATCTCTTTTCTTTTGTTATTTGTTCAATTGGATGTAATATTTGTATTGGGGTTATTTACAAAAATTGCAAAGAATTTATTGAAATGAAAATTTTCAGCCCTTTTTTTTTTCATTCTCGTTTTGATAAATATTAGTAAAAATGTCTTCGCGGGGATTCCAGTCGATGTATGTATTGAATTCTGTTACCGGTTTTGAGAATTTGTTTGTTTGGTTTAATTAACGTCTCACTAGGAACAATAAGGGCTATTGGCGATGAACCTCGTAATTTTGAACCTCGGTCAAGTGACGAGGACGACATCTGAGCTGGTACCCCCTCTCTTAACTTCCACACCACGCCACAGGAAGACTTTGAGGCCCCCCCGACAGATTTAATGTGCATTAGCCCCTCTACACGGTGGGTCTTGTGTCATCAGAATTCGAACTCACGACTCGTCAGAAACAACATCCGTCGCGAGTTTGGACCACT
>BMAW01131525.1:373970-436470 GCA_019974015.1 Nephila pilipes
TAAGGTGATCAAGGTATTAGAACATGTAATAAAAGTTCCATACTTAAATTTTAAGGTAATTAAGATAGAGAAAATATTTACGCTTTCCTTGTTGCTAAAACGAAACAATTTTATAACCACGTCATTTTTATAAAGGTCTGTTCGCAAGTGATTAATTTTTTCAACGGGACTTTTGAAATTTATTTATTTATTTTTAAATTTCTGATATAAGAACATTTTTTTGTAATTCCCAAAAATATAAATATTTGATAGGTCTCAAATATGATATATAAAACAGTCTCTTTATTTCCTATTTTTTGCGGAAAATAAAAGCTAATTCATTATCTAAACTCTCATATCAAATTATTGAATCAAAGCGTTGTAAATTTTTCTACTTTCAGGTTATTTATGCAATGTTTATTTTCCCAGTTGTTGAAATTGAATTATTCCGCGATAAATTCTTCAGCGCAAAAAAGCAGATGTTAAATCAACATCAACAGATGTTAAATTAATATCAAAGTGTCTTATTAATTGATTGAATCAAGCATACCTCTATATTTAAATAACACACCAGGGACCTTTAAGTGCCCTTGAATGCTAAAAATGCGCGCTGAAAGAGAAAACGAATGAAATATTTTGATGACAGCTCTCTCTCCAAAGCGTAGAAAAACAGACTTTTCAGAAATCTCCGATGGATTGGTATGCTGAGTGTTTTTGACGTGGCATTAAATAATGGTATTCGTGCCGCATACCAGGTTGGGAAACTACACCGTGAAGTGGCCTTATAAATCGTCAGTAAGAAATATGCTGGTGAAATATATATTTATATACTATCTTTTTGTGGTCATCTTACCACAAAGATACCGAAAAACATTGGCCATGTGGGGCTATGTGAAGCCATCTTCGAATTTTATGGGCCGTTATAATCACCGCCTTGGAATCCTCTTCAAAGGTTTTCTGTGGTGTCAATGTGTCTGTGGTAAGGTTTATAGGAGGAAAATAAATAACATACAGCGCTGAGTGCTGTGTAGAGGAACTCTTGTATCGAGAAAGAAGCTAAGAAAATATTTATAAGTGAAAATTTTTACTGAAAATGTTCTTGGATCTATTAAAAAAAAAAGAAGGAAAAGGGAGAAATCTAGTAATTATCTACCTTTTTTCAAAGAAAACTAGTTGGATCTTGCGTTTTTATTTCTTTTGAATGTAAGCAATACGTTACAGAAGCATTTGTTGAATTTGTGATCATGTTTATTTCACATAACAGTTCTCCCTAGTGATTTTTTTTTCTTTCCCATAGAGTGTTTATTGTCTTTGGCAAACACAGGTGTTGCGCCCCCGGCATATCCCGGCGATCCTTCTCTATTTTCGACCCTTCTTTTCTTGTCAAACAGGTGTACCTTTTCTCCCATTTTTCTCGCGTATAAAACATAGTTACACCTTGTTTGCTCTTAGCTATTGTATTCGGTTGTCACTCATTTATGACAATTCAATGTTTGTATTCAAGACCAACGATAGATTTCACATTTCGTGAAATATTCCGATGTAATTTTAAATAATAAATATATTTATGTATTATTATTATTATTAAATATTCTAATGAGAAGTACACATACACACGAGGAATATCGTAAATTTTAGTTATTGCTTTAAAATAACAGAGATTTCTGGATTAAATTAATTCTCTGCCTCCTTATGTACATTATGTTGTAATTTACTGCTATTAATGTTGATTTGTTTGGAAGATTGAAGTAACCATTAGTGTGGAGAAGAGCGCGCGCGCACACACACACAACGACGGCCTTCAAACGGTTAAGGAACGCTTTGAGAAACATATAACTCTGGATGGTATCTATGTTGAGAAGTCTTAAGAATAATAAATAAAAAATAAGCTTCTACTTACATCTTGATAATGTTTAGTTACATTTTTAGCTTCACGGAACCTGGAATAATAACTTAAGCTTTACGATACTGCAGGTTATTTCAATCTATGGTTTCCTAAAATCAAACAAATCAACATTAATAGCTGTAATTTGCAACATTTTGTACATAAGGATGAAATGATAGGCAGAATAAATTTTATCCAGATATCTCTTGTGAGTATATATATATATATATATATATATATATATATATATATATATATACTATCATTGCTTAAAATTTTTATAGTATTCTATGGTTTTCTAACGTAACTAACCGACTTTTACCGGGGTTTTTTTTTAAATATTATATGCATATATGCGTAAGTTATATACAAAATACGTAAGGAAATAAATCTACACGAAAAACACGCTCATTTGAGGAAGGATACTGGAATTTAGATATAATAAATAAATAAATTAATAATTGCGAGAAATAGTAAATAAATAAAAAAAAAAAGTCGTTCATTTAGATAACCAATAATCAATAGAATATATACTATAATTTTGTAAGATATATCTATTTTAAATATATTTTTTGATGTATTTAGATTCAATAGAAATACTAGAGCTGAAAACGCACCTTCCTAAACCTGTGTCATAATTCTGAACGCGGTGAGATGAGGAGCAGGACACTTGTCCTGTTACCTCCCTCTATTAACATTCACAGAATACTATGTGAGGGGTATCAAGTCACATCAAATTTAGAAGTCTACAAGCCCTGATCATGAGCTTCGTAGTTGGTGAGTCGTAGTTCGAGTCTTGATTCAATTTAAGATCGTCAGACGGAATCGTCTCTTTCGCATTTGAATTAAAATTTTCACAGTTAAATTTAATGTGGATGCGAATGTCAGTTAAATATTGTAAATATGACAATTATATTGTTCATTCAGTGTATTATTTTGCTTGTTCAATTTTTTTTATATTATACATTGTACTAATTAACAATTATTTAACTCTACAATATCCATTAAATGGATAATTGAAAGTTTTACATATAATGTAAACAATTATCCACAGAAATTCAATGAATTAATAGGAAAATAAGTTTATAATTTATAAAAAAATTTTGAATTTCTTAACGAAGTTGTTTAGAAAGATATACTGACACACAAATTGGTAATAAATGATTACTTTAGAGCTAAATTCTACTAGATTATACTTTAATAGTGAATAGTTTTTTCCCTAGTAAGTATACTGTTTATTACTGTATTAGTTTATGTATTAAAAAGAGAATAAGAGTTTTTTTCCTGAAGAATGTGAGCAAGAAATATCTTAACACCTCGGAAAACCATCTGCTGGTTACCTCATTACATATGTGGTAATGTAACCATTCGAACCACAACCACGGATTACAAATTTGTGGTTGCCATTCGACATTAATAAACATATCTTAAAAAAAAAAATTGTATATGTCAAAAGTAGCCATTGACTACGGATAAACAAGTTTGCGTACATCATAGACTTAGAAAACATAACATAAAGCGTTACATCACTCCAATTTAATTAAATTTAAGCTAAAAATCCAATTTAATCTGATTGTATTTTTAATTTTAATGCATATGCGTTACTATATTTACTGTATTTGGGTTAAATATTGAAAAACTGGAAAATAGAAAACAACACTCCTGAGAATGATTTATATGAAAATGATATTTTATAATCATAAAATATATTTATAAAGAAAAGTATTATAAAGTATTTATAAAGAAAAGAGAATGATTAAAAATACATTATTTAAATAAAAAAAAAAAAAACTTTTTCTCCATGTACGATTCTAACTTTTTAAATCTTCTAAGTATTTTCTTTATACGAAATGTTAACCATGATGTCATTTGAAATTTCAAAAGGATTAAAAAAAAAGGGTTAAAGTATAGTTTCTCAATCCTTCTTGGACTTCCGCCCCTTCTCGAAAAACATTAATTACCAAACCCTTAAAAAAAAAAAAAAAAAAAAAAAAAAGAAGGAGAAACATGGATTACCTTTCTTGAAATCAATAATGTGACCCACAGTTTTCCAAATTTTGGGGTCATAGTTCACTTTTTCAAACAATGATTCGTTTGTATCCCTCTACAACGAGGGTGGCTAGCCTTTTGCAATGACTTGCCTTTTGACTAGCCTTTTGCAGGTGGCTAGCCATGAGCCAATTTTTTGACAGACGAGTTCAGATGCGCCATTTTCCTCAAGCAAATTTTATACCGTCTTCCGTTCACTGTTAGGGGTTTTTTAAATGGAGATCAGAATAAAGAATTTGCTTCGATTAGGAAAGGAGAAGGAATAATTTAATCTAGCAGTTAAATTAATTAATTTACGCCATTTTAATTATGTGGCCTCTGTAGACTAGTGGTCATGGTAGCTGTCGGAATTGTTTTCGTCGAGTCGTTCTTTCGAGTTCTACTGTACGTTAAATCGGGTCGAGGTCTCAAATTTTCCCATGGAGTGGTGAAGAAGTTTGGAGAGGGACTTGACCGACGCTCACAAATCGAGGTCTGTTGCCATTGTGTTGCTTCTAAATCTACTTTTTTGGACATCTTGCTTAAAAGACATTTAAAAATACTTGTTGTAACATGTGTAAGATAATTTGCAGTATTAATCAAGCTTTTCAGTGTGTTCTTACGAATATTGCCCAGGGGGCGATAGTTAGTCTTCAACTCCTCCTCAATTTGCCTTTGGCAGAAAACATCCCCTCTGTCTCTTCAACGCCTATCGTTGGGCTGTACCAACTCCGTTCGGAATCACTGGGTTAAAGCTTTGACTCGAAGTGGGAGCTTTGAGACGGAAGTATCATCTTAGAAATAATCTTTTTCTTTCCATACTACAAAATTACGAGTTTTTTTTTTTGCCAAAAGTTCTACGTTAATTATACTACACCGGTGGTTTTCAGGCTGTGGTAAGTGTGCCCCGAGAGGTATAAGAAAAGCAAACGGTTATGGCAGTCATGCAACTGAAAAACAAAACAAAATAATTTTAAAAAAATAAGTAAACGTCTTTATTAAGTTTATATCATTTGTAACATTGACCTCCCTACCAATAAAGTGAACTTTCTAAAAATGCCATATGTATTTGTTGACGTTTGCTAGCATGGAGTTTGTTGAACGGGCATTTTTTTTAATAGTTACATAAGAAGTAAACATAGAAGGAAATGAAATGCAGCTGCGGATTTCAGATTGTATTTATCCTCTATTGAGAATAAATTTTCATTATTTTGTAATTAAATGCTGTATTAAATATCCCATCAATTTTTTTCTTCTTTCCAATCATTGTGTTAATTTGTTTGCTTACTTAAAAAATAAAATGAATAAATTAATTAATGAAAAAAAGGATCATTCAATTTAATTCAGCATACCACTTTTTTGAAAAAAGTTTCCGATATCTATTATAGGTGATATAGATTGTGTATGGGTGGGTACCTGGAAGATTCTTGGTCATGGGTACACGGATAGAACCCGTGACAGCTGAGGGTAAGTGGACTGACAAAGGTCGGGAACCGCTGAACGACAAAAATAACTAACCAACAGAAAGTTATCAAATTATTTTCAATCGCGAATGGCGAGCCCGTGAAGATATAGAGGCCCTACCCAAAAACCAAATTCCCCCCCCCCCCCTTCAGCATGGCTACCTCCGTATCTTTACACTCCATCAATTAAGCTGTTCCCGCATTAAAGCGATCTAAATCAGTTCAGCATTTTATAATCTGTAGCAGGAGTGCAATTTACCCCAATTTTTCATTTTTCTTTCTTTCTTTTTTCTCTTTTCCTAGTTTTTTTTTATTGTTTTTATTCTGTTTTTCATGAGCTTAATGAAAGCTATGGACGTAACTCGTAGTAGTAGAAAGAAGAGCCATTGTTTACTGAAGTAGGAAGACAACAACCTTCGAAGGTCATGAGGCAAGGGACCCCGCCTCCAATATATTTGTAAATTGGATGAGGTCGTGAAAGAGATAATAAAAAGGAAGAAAACAGAATAAAAAAAAAAAAAAAAAACAGACAAACGGTGCACTGACTTTAATAGTGTTTTTATTCCAGCATTCAAATCAAAGTTTGGAGTTTAGACTTCATTGCTTGTAAATGCGTAATTATTCTTCAGGTAATTGAGACGCTTTCGACAAAGAGAAATTGACTTGTATAAGGCTAAGATTAAATAATCCTTACTTCTCAAAATTAAAAGCTAGGTCATATTTTAACATTGAGAAATCTGAATATATGTGTGTGAGTGAGTGAACGTGAATGTTATTGGCGCAAGAGCCACATGTGGTTATGCTGCACCAAACAAGATTTAACTGTGGTCTAGACATGAAAAAAGAAAAGACAAAAATTGGTTGACAAGAAGTAGGGTCGAAAGTAGAGAAGGATCGTTAGGGTAATCCGAGGGTGCGTCACCAGTGTTTACCAAAGACAGTAAGCCCCTTGGGAAAGAAAAATATCACTAGGGTGCCTCGGGGTCATGATGCCCGTACTTATCTAAAGAAGGCAAGTCCCTGAGATCTCCTGATATAATCCCCAGGGGCAGGGTGCTCGGCTATACCCACAGAAGCTGGATATCCATTTTAGTCACCTCTTACGACATGCATGAGCTACAGTGGGACTACTCTGTCATACCCGGTCACCACACGTGTCCTGAATATCTGTTTGTATAAGGAAAGTAGCATTTATAAATGATAATTATGTATGAGCAATTATATATATCAGATTCAATTGTTATATTTACAATTATATATATTGTGTTTTTACCTTTAGGAACATATTACATAAAATCTATTTTTTTTATAAGTATAAAAATTTGCTGAGCACTTATAAGCATTAAATTTTATACATTGAACATAGTCATAACTTCAAAACGTGAATTTATTAAAATTTTAAAAAAAATAAATTTTATGATTCAAATTTCACTTTTTTTATAGAAATATTGTGCAATATTTAAAATTTGAATACTTATTAGAGGGAAATGATGTTAACCGTATAGGAAATGATTTCATTTCAGAATGTACAAAATATGGATTGATTTATGAAGGATGTGGGGCAACAAAGGTCATTACTTCTGTACAAAATATTAGCTCTATTGATAAAAAAAAATTCAGAAAATTGAACCAAAATCCTCAAACACTAGATGTTTTTTTTTTCGGGGCGGGGGGGAGGGGACAAAATTCAAATACAAATTGTTTTCCCTATAATCTGGCACGTGATTGATTGTTTGCTTTTATAGGAAAAAGAGCAACAAACGCTATTTTCCTTAGCATGGCACGTGTGTTTATAATTTTAAAATTCAATTTTCAATTGATTGTTTTTTATTAATGTCACGCTGGGAGGCTACAAGTCTATTGGCGACGGACCTTGTAAATAGGAGCCTTGGTTAAATGACGAGGACAACACTTGAGTTGGCACCTCCCTCTCCTAATTTCCACACAACGCCTACGGGAGGACTTTGCGCCTCGTCAGATTTAACTTGCATCAGCCCTGGCTACACGGCGGGTCTTTTGTGTCATCAGTTCTCGAACCCCCGACTCGACGAAAACGCCAGCCCCGAAAGCTCGGGACCACGACCACTAGGCTACGGCGGCCACTCAATTTTCAAGCGTTATATTTATTACATTCTCATTAATAATACAAATACGAAATCAGAGAAGAGCTTCATGTTTTGTGACAGTAAAATCAACAACTGAGCAGTTTGAAGCACATTTTAGTATCTCATTTACCTTCAAGAACATATATTTATAAAGTTTTATTTAAATTGTTATGTTCATATGTGTTTCTTTCATGTTCAAAATTTGTACTCGAATTTTAAATCACTTCCTCTCATCCGACCGAGCTTCAATTTTGCTTGCAATTATGATTCCAAAGACAATACTAGACTAGACTAAATTAGAATGAATAGAGAATGGGCTTAAGCAGTGTCAAACTTAAGAATGCGGAGGCCAGAGGGTCTAGGCCCAGCCTTTAATAACTTGCAATTGAGTTGAAATTTTGCACACTCGTGTATCTGACGTAATTGCTTTTAAGTCTTAAATTTCCAGTATTAAAATAAATATAAGTAAGAAGAATTTGATCAACTTTTATTTAACGATGGACTAAAAGGTATAAAAATAATTTCTTTTTAAAAGCAATATAATGTATAATTTATAAAAGTATCAAAAGTTAATACTTCTTTTGATATCGTATGTAAGTAGCTATAGTACTTAATTAATCGGTAATTATCTAGCTATCTCTGTTAAGCGCTACAAGTTTTCATAAATTATATATTTTACATTAAAAATATTTTTATACTTTTTAATACCTATTTAAATAAAAACTGGATACAAAATGTTTTTAAATGTTAATTAACATTGATAGTGTACTGAAAGTAAATTCAAACGATATGAAGAGAATGTTACTAAAACACAAACGCGATTTATGTTAAAGATATCCGATTCCAATATAAAATGTGAGCGTGGTAATCTAGTGGTCATGGTCGCGTACTCGTGGCCAGCGGTTTTCGTCGAGTCGTTGGTTCGAGCTTTGATACCACAAAACATGCCTTCGTGTCGCGCATATCGTGGCTTCGAGCCTTGATGCCCCGGCCGTGTAGCCGAGGCTGATGCACGTTAAATCTGTCGATGTTTAAATCCTCCTGTTGTCGTGCTGTGGGAGTTGGTAGAGAGGATGCCAGTTCAGGTGTCGTCCTCGTCACTTGAACGAGGTTTGAATTACGAGGTCCGTCGCCAATAGCCCTCGTGTTGATTCTAGTGCGATTTTAATAAGACTATTCGTCTTCTGATTCATACTCGATGTTTTCAATATAAAAGTGACCTTCTGTAAACATGTTTTATTTTATTTTATTTTTCTCCATTCTCCGATTAAGCGGGATTTTCGATCACCCGGATTGGTTCCGGTCCCAATGAATCCAACTTAACTAAGTTTTACTCTATATTGATACCACGTTTAAAGTGAAGAGATTACTTAAAATTGAATATTCAAAATGTGTTGGAAATCTTCAAATGCTACAAACAGCACACTCTGTGATGTGATTGCTTATTAACGTCTCACTGAGAAGCAACAAGAGGGTTATTGACGACGGACCTTATAATTCTGAGCCGGTGTCTAGTGACAAGGACGACACCTGAACTGGCACCTGCTTCTCCAAATTTTCACTCCACGCCAACGGAGCACTTTGAGCCTCAACAGATTTAAAGTGCATCAACCTCGGCTACTCGATGAGTCTTTTGTGGCATCAAGGCTCGAACCCACAACTCGACGAAAACTACCGCTAGCCAGTCCACGACCATAACCACTAGGCTACCGCGGCTACTAGCACTCCCGAAGTGGATACTAGAACTTTTGTCTACCATTTCTTTCGTTGCTAACTTTTGAACTACAGACAAATGTGTAGTTATTATCGCAAGGCTTGATTCGAAAAGATATGCCTCCAGAGACATAACTGTATTATTTGTCATTCGATTTTCGAAATTTTTGTAGTATCTGAAATCTACATGTGTGCTCTATATAATGCATTTGTTTTCTTTGTTTCCATGTGGCGTCGGTTTGTTCAGAATTGAAGATGTATCGCATATGGAGATGAGGTTGAAAGAGCGAGGCGTCATTGCACCTTCCATGTTTCACCTCTTCCCAAAGATGAAAGAGTACTTTAAGAGATATCACTTTCGCTCCATCAACAAGGTTTAAGTTGCCATTAAAACTCGGTGTTGACAACATCCACCGGAATTCTTTCCCGACGGATTTGTCGGATTTGTCCCGCGTTGGTGCAAATGCATGGTAATTGTAATTACAAAAAAATAATATATATATATATATATATATATATATATATATATATATATATATATATATGCTCATTTTAAGTTTACTGAGTCTTTAATTTGTTTATTACTTTGTTAGTTTGGTTTTTTTAACGTCACATTGGGGTAGTAACTTGAGGGCTATCGTAAATTTGAGCTTCGGTCAAGTGACGAAGACGATACCTGAACTGGCACCTCCCTCTCCAAACTTCTAAACACCCTAACGGGAGGACTTGAGACCTTGACCATATTTAATGTACATCTCCACTACACGACAGGTCTTAAACCGCAACAGGACTCGAACTCGCGAACATGACCACTCGGCAACCTTCGGCCACTTTCAGTGCAACAAGAGTTGTTAAAATAAGGTTACAAATAAAAAAGGCTATGACACAGAGATTTTATTTTTCAAATAACTCACCTATTTTGATTTTTCTGAATATTAAAGAAATGAACTGATCTTTTTATTCCTTTTTTCCTGACTGCTCAAATAAATATACTGCATAACTGGATATGACTCATCCTGTCCGAGAGTATTTACTTAGTCAGGTTCAACTGTACTGTACAGAATCCTGCTAGTATTTTCAAAGGAATAGCAAAAAGGAATTAATTTAGATATATATTAAAAAATGAAATATGTGAACAAAAAATTTGCGACATAGAACACACAAAAAAAGCATGCAAAAAAAAAAAAAAAAAAAAAAAAATTTTATATTTCCAAAATTTCTTAGAGAAACATCTTTTAAATATAATGGAAGTTTTTATTGTTTGTTTTTATTTTGACACCTGTTTTATTTTGATAAGAGGTAACCCTTCGAAATAACTATACGGAGAGGCAAACTAAACCGAAAGAAAATTCGTCGCTGTGTTTATACACAAACTCCATACACATGAAATCCTGCTATTGTGATAAGCACTTTACATAACAGCATGACGCACTTTAGCTCATAATTTAGTTAAAAAAGAATTTACGCACGCTCACTCGATTTCTATTGTGGTAACCTTGGCCATAAAACTCTTCAAGGACGACCGTTTAAAATAGAATGTAATTTATTTTTGATTGCGAGTTCGTCCATTCATTCATTCTGAAAATAAAATTACGTTTTTAACACTGACGATCAAGTTTTACAATAAACTTTTCATTTTATTATTATGTTCATTTAGAGCGAGTATTGTTTCATAGATTTAAGTAGAGTAAATGAATAATTCTTTGAGATTCACACACACAAATTCTATAGCATAGTTATGAATTTGACCAAGGTGAGCTTGCTGTTTTGACTAGAAACCTAATTTGATAAAAGTTTTAATTTTTAGTAAAACAAATACTAAGAATATTTACTCGACAGGCAATATAATTGATGTTTATAAAGTGGATTTTTTTTCAAAAAAAATTTAATTAATTAATTGTGGAATAATTTATTACTTGCTCGTTTTTAACTAGAACTGGTTTCTTTTCTTTTTTTTTTTTCTTTTACTTTATACAATATATTTATTTGTTATTTTATAAGTTACACGAGAAATTGTTCTATCAGTTCCATCTTAACCTTTGTTCCCAACAATCTAAGAAAAATAAATCACCTGAAATATCTAAAAATATCAGAAATCGAGTCACTTAAAAAAAAGGCTTAAAAATCTTCAAAAAACAGGTTAGGCTTAAGGGTTTAAGAAAAACTCTAAAAATTTTATTTTATTTTTTAAATTTTAAAATAATGACAAAACTGATTTTATTTCAGAATTAATTTTTTAATATGATCTGAAAAAAAAAATCATACTCTTTTAATAATAAGTCATCATATATTTTTGAAAAAGGGTTTTGGTTGATTGATAGCGAATTAACATCGAGCACTTAGAAGCAACACGAGAGCAATTGGCAACAGACCTCGTAATTTTCCTCCTTGGTTAAATAACGAGAACGACTTCTGAGCTGGAACCTTCCTCTCCAAGCTTTTCCGCTATGGGAGGACCTAGGACCTCTCTATAAGACATTCCTGAGCACATGATTCAATTGATCATATTTATCTTTCGAAAGAATATACACATTAATTTATTGTTTATATTAACGTCGCACTTAGAAACAACCCAAGGGCTATTGGCAATTCATTTTGAACCAACGTCAGGTGAAGTGGACGACATCTGAATTAGTATCTTCCCTCCATATTTCTACACCACGTCCATAGGTGGACTCCGTCGAGATTTAACGAGCATCAACACCGCTATACGGCTATTTTTTAATAACATCAGGACTCGATCCCATTCGACTCGACGTTACAACAAGGACCGCTATGACCACGCGGCTACTGCGGCCACATTGAAAAAGGGTACTGAGTAGCTTTAAATCTGTCTCTGATGAAAGGTTTCACAAAATTTTATAGATTAGTTTTATTAACATCTCACTAGAAGCAACACGAGGGCTATTGGCGACGGACCATATAATTTTGAACGTCGACCTGGTGACGAGGACCACACTTGAGCTGGCACCCCATCTTTTAACTTCCACATCACTCCCACGGGAGGACTTTGAACCTTGACAGATTTAATGTGCATCAGCCCCGGCTACACGGCGGGTCTTGAATGGCATCAAGGCTTGAACTCAAAACTCGACAAAAACCACCGGCCACGAGTCTTCGAGCATGATCACTATTCTACAGCTGCCACTCACAAAATTTGAATTTAAATTTCTATAATATCATTAGAGTATTATTGGAAGTCCAACGAGATTTTATGGAAAACAATCGCCGTTATTCATTCAATGAACTTTAATTGCAATTCGTCTTGAACTCACAACCTCCCGTCTGCGAGGTTTTGAACTTACGAACTCTACTGTAGCCGCTGTAGCCCAGAGGTCATGGCCGCGGAATCGCGGCTAGCACGTTTCGTTGAGTTGTGGATTCGAGCCTTTATGCCATTAAAGATCCGTCGTGTCGCCGGGACTGATAAACGAAAAATCTATCGAGGATTGGTGCGGTGTAGAAGTTAGAAGCGGTAGGTGTCAGCTCAGGTGTCGTCCTCATCACTTGAACAGGTTCAAAATTTCAAGGTCCATCACCAACATCCCTCGTGTTACTTCTCAGTGCGACGTTAATAAATTCGATCAACAACCAACACTACGAATTATATCATGGTCGTATTGATTCGTCATAGTTTGTTTTTGATGCATTTAAATCGTATTACAGGGGATCATAGCCTTTGTTGCTCTATATCCCACATAACATCAACCAACTAACCAATTGTATTAGAGCATAAGGTCTTAATTGTTTTTATTTTCATGAATCCATTTGTCAGTATGGCAATGGCTATAACTCTTCTCTTCTGCATATATGCAATGTGCATACATGTTTTCAATAAAATTACTAATGAAATTGGTTAATAATAATAATAATACAGTAAAACAATATGATACAGAAATATATACTTTTTTTTCACGTACGTGTAATATATATAACAAAACATAAATGAGAATCCATGTCCCAATTTATTTATTCATTTTAAAACATATCATTGCAGAATTTTTTTTTAATGTTGCTGTTGTTGTGTAGTTCACGGATAAGGCAGAGTACACTTTATAATTTTCCACAGGTCCGCTGTTGAAGAAACTTCTTTCAAAAAATATATAAATATGTAAATATGTAATTTATAAGTATGCGAACAATGAATTAAAAATTGTTTGTTTGTATTCAGAAAAACAAAACAGAATTTTTATTATTCTTTTTTGGACAGAGTTGTTCCTATATAATGTCTTTTTGAACATAATATTTTGCTGGAGCCGATTCAAAGTGATGTTCCCTCTTATTTAGCGAGGCAAAAATCTCTTTCAGAACGTTAGGAACAAATCTCAAGTCATGTCGAACAGTTTGGATTTCTTCTATTACTTGTTTTCGTATACGTTTTTCCATCTCTGTTGCCATCACCATCTTTGGGTTTATCTTGATCAAAGCAGTCATCAAATATATCCTAATAAATGGAGCCAATTAGCCTCAGTAAAAGTATGTAAAAATTGCTCGAATAAGAAAATTGTGTGATACACATTTTGTTCAATATCTCGAAACTGTTTTTGAAGGGGAATATCTAAATTTCTGTAAAAAGCTCGAAATATAGAGGTTCATCTGTCTATCCTCAAATATTTCAACTTTGCAATCTTTCCAACGATCTGTGTGTTATGGATCATCTTTGCTACTGTTGATAATCGTCCTAAACGTGAAAAAAGAGAAAGAATAATGAGTGATAGGTAAATTTTCAACTTATTCCAAAGAGCACCGTTTTCTTTCTTGGAGAATTCTCCTTGAATAATCTCTATTACGCGCGAGAGAGAGGTACACATTCTAACTTGCTATCAAACCTGAACAAACTTTATATATCTCCTTGATAAACATTCCATCGCAGTGTGGAAGAAACCTTTCAGTCGTAAATAGCGATGGGCCCAAGAGATCCCAGTTGAGATCGGAGATAGGACTTATCTCAAAACGATTGACAACTGTAAGAGAAAGTTATACAAAACATTGGACTAAATTATCTATGTTTAACATGATAAAAGGTTTCCTAATTAAATACCATTATCTCTGTTTATTAGGATAAGACGTTTACAATTAAAGTGGCAGCTTCGATGAGTTGTTTAGAGATAGTTTATAATTAAAATAGTAAAACTGATAAGTTGTTTAGAGAGTTAACCATTACAGCGTTTTTTCCTTGAAAGTTGAATTGAAACTTACTAATCTTGGTAAAATATCGAAATGTTAAATTTAGATACTTTTTGTATACTTTATTACTTGGAAAATAATTTTAAATATTAAAAAAATATTTGTTTTTTAAGTGATGCTGTAAAAAAATGAGCATCTCCGTTTGACTGTGCTTTGGTAGATTGATATCGTTAAATTTCAAAAATATTTTTATGCAAACTTTTTTCTGAATCCAGTTTGCTTCCTCATATTAATATATTTTTGAGAAAATATAAAAAACAGTGTTTTATTATTGAAGGAAATCTATTATTAAAGCTAATACAATGTTTAGCAGTATGCTACAAATATTGATGATTTATCTCTCCTACATTTCTATGGAAATTTTCGTTAATCGAAAAGGATATTTTTAAAGCCTCATTTACACTATTTACACTAACATATCACAAATATTAATCCGGTGAACCGGATAATCATTATATTCCATAATTCTAAGAATAGTATCGTTACAGAAATTTAAATTAAAATAAAAAAAATATTTGTCAAAAGAAAAGGTACATCTTCGCATACCCAATAATAAAAAGCAGAAAATAAACATATTTTTAAAAATCTTGAGTTCCTTATATAAAGAGACTTCTTTCAGGATGAAACTTCGTGTATAACATAAAATATTCATTTGACCATTATTATTTAGTTCCGTGCACGGAAAAATATCAATTTTGTTAAAGCCAAAGACCAAATAAAATATTCATTTTGTTTAAAATATTAGTACTTATTTATGTAAGAGAATAATATAACTTGCTTTATTTAACAGATCACACAAAAATAAGTTAAGTTAAAAAAATGTCTATCTCTGTTTCTCTTCTTGAGTAAGGAAAAGAAATGGTGTCTTAAATTCTTGCACACGCGCATATTTCTTAATGTAGTATTTTGTTACATGAGTAAGAATTCAAATACTCTTTCTATTTGGATAAGAAAGAGGTCTGATATACGAATCTTTCATCATCACTTCATCTCAATTTGTCTCAATCCGGCATCTTCATCCTCATCTACTACAAGCAACCAATTTTTTTTTCCCCATGACTTTTGGTCGGTTTACTTTACGTTGTCTTTCTCATTCAGAAGTATTAATAAATGTAGAAAATTTCGTTCTACTCAAGATTCGTGATTTTATAACTTTAAAAATTCTCCACGGAATTTCGAGCGTAAGAAAATTTACATTTACAAACCTTTCTATCTCTTTAATGTCTTCGCTTAACATTTGATCTAATGATTTGTTTGTCGATTAACCTTGTACTAAGGGGGCCGCGATAGCCGATTTGTTATGGTACGGCCTGCGTTGAGTCCATCGAGTCGTGGTTAAGAGTCCTCATGCCACTAAACTTTTGACTTCGAAAGTAAGGTTATAACCCTATTTCGAAACACCATGTATTACTCCGATGGCATTACATTGCTACGGTATGCTCAAGCAATGACGAACTCAAGGATACTCGGGTCCCAGTCCTTGCACTTTGTTCTCGAATTTTAAACCTCTCATTCTATCCAGCTGAATTTTTGTATACGCATATAACTCCTACGACAATACAATATTATGATATGCTCTGGCAATAACGGACTTGTTGGTAGGAGGCAGGGACTTTCGCTTAATAACGTCCGATTGAATTTAAATTTTGCATATATTTACAGTTTATGTATTTGCCTTTTTTAATTCTTAAATGTCCAGGCTAAAAATAATTAAATATAAGTAAAAAAAAATGTTTCTTTAAATTAAACTTTTATTTAAAATTGATTAAAAGGTATAAAAATAACTTCTTTTAAAAGTAAAATAATGTATAATCAATAAAGGCGGCTTGGAAAAGTGTTGATACTTCTTTTGATTTCATTCATAAGTAAGTAGCTATAGTACTTAATTTATGTGTATCATTTATCATTACCTAGGCATCTTTGTTAAGCGCCTCGTGCTTTTATAAATTAAATATTATTTTAGATTGAAAAAATTATTTTTATACCTTTTCATCCATCTTTAAATGAAAGCTTTGTTAAAAAGTTGTTTTTTACTTATACTTGTTATCACGTGTCGAGAGAATCAGAGAGAAACTAATTTCAGCACTATTTTTATCATATACTGCTCTTTTTTTCAATCATGTCTCAAATTATGTATCGAATACAATCACTTTGTATGTTCTTTTAAAAGTTTTTCATTAATAATTTAAATACGTTTCTATTTTAATCGTATTGTCACATAAGTACTTCTAAATAATCGTTATTTATTATATATATACCTTAATTACGATATGTTCCGTTGCTTTAATTTAATTCTCAATGTTACCAAGTTATTCATAATTTGCTACTTTATTCGAACATTTCTTCGAATGCTTCAGTGTTCCTCAAAATATCTAAAGGTTCCCCACTGATTGTGTGTTCAAGTATCCCAACTGATCTATCATCATTCATGGTGTATTTACTTGAATCGTCGTTAGTAGGCTCCCGTAGCTTATTGTGTGTTTCTTCAAGAGTTTCAACACGAGTGTGATAAGACTTTACCCTGTCCAAATGAGGTCAAATTGGGTCATTCCCTTCCTATCGAGATGTTCTGTTATCGAAAGGACCGCCCCCAAAATCGTTTGGAGTGGTGGCTTTTGTATTTTCCGTTAACAGAGTGTTCGTGGCGTCCTCTGGTCCATGTGTAATATTTTTTTTATCAAGAAAAGTTTGAAGATCAGCTTGTGTCGAATTGAAATGTTTGACTGGTTGTGTCACTACTGTTTAATCTCTCGAACGATTGAGCCATGAAAGGTGAAACAGAATATCAAATCTGTGAGAAAGTGCGTAATGACGTCAAAAAGGATGGTAAATAAGAAATTTTAGGCTTAAAGTTCAATGACGATAGAAGGACCGGATGTCGCCTAGAAACTGACATAAGTCTGAAATAAAAGATATCTTCAACTGATTGCGAAATATGACGATAGATTAAACAATGAGTGTAAATTTTATTGCTACCTCACCATTAAATGGCTCAAGAAATGAAAAGTTTTATCTCAGCGGGAAAAGAAGGGAACTTTATCTCGATGAAGTGTTGTTTTAGAAATATGTAATCATTGCTTAAATCAAATTTCAAAAGTCAATTATTGATTATTCAAGTGTAATTTTTATAAGAATTTCTCCACTTATATGACACCCGAAAACCTTTATAAAAATTAAATTTAATAAATTGGCAATAGTGTCTAGAAATAAACAGTTATAATTGATACTTTATTGTACCCTCGGCTGTTCTCAAACGGAGGTGCACTTTCTCCAGAGGGTATTTGAGAGGAAACACGTTAGGGTGTACGCGTGCCAGCTCAAGAGAAACTGTTGATGGAACCCTATTTAAGAACCCACGCACTAGAGAAGTTCCCAACAGGGGGTATGCGTACCCAAGGGGATACTCGAGAGGCCTCTATGGGTATACGAAAAGAAAACCGTAATGATGGTCATCGAGTTAAAAAATAACAAAAGAATTGAAAAAGATAGAAAGAATTTTAAAAAACAGTGAGAGAGGTTTCTAGTAATGTATCAGTTATATATAATATTGACATCCTATCAATGAAATATTCAATGAAGTAGGGGTTGCGTCCGCTAGAAAGATTGGCTTATCCTTCTCTCGCCCATGCCGCAAGGGTTATTCGTTTCGCCCATGCCGCAAGAGGGCAAGGGTTTGCATCTGCTGGAATATACATAACTGGCATAAAATATAAATATTGAAGCAAATTAAATGTAGCTTAAGATTAGTATTGTTTTTTATCTTCTTTTAAGACTAATTTTTCCAAACTTAGTATTAAAAAATTCCCCCCCCCCCGACCTTTGGGTTAATTTGCTTGCTTAGTTCAAAAATAAAAAACAAAAACAAAAAACCCACTTAACAAAAAAAATAGACCATTTAATTTAATTCAACACACATTTTTTTTGAAAAGTTTTCGGAATTTGTAAAGGATGAAACAAATAGAAGGGAGGGGGAATTCCGGCACGGGGGTACACGTAAGGAAACCGATCTAGCTAGAGGTACAAGGATAAGACCTAGCCAGGTGGGGGTCTAAAAAAAGTTGAAAACCGCTGGACAAGATGATCTGAAAAAAATTTTGTATGCCATTCACGACGCCACGCATGCAAGATGTACCTAAAGAGATAACTCAAGATATGGAAAGTCAAGGCACGATGCTGGAATTAAATTACTCAATATTATTTATTATATAATCGTGACGGTTTTTAATTATTTTATCAATTAATTATGAGTTACTGTTCATTGCGTGTAAATTCAAATTATAACACCAACTGCGACACTTAAGAAAACGAATTTATCTCATAATCTTCTTGGGCCTTCGCACTGAAATATGCATATATTTCAACGCGCGAACTACCTAAGACATCACTAAAGAAATGCTGCAGATTTAAGTGAAGTGCCGCTTCAAATAAATTTATTAAGGGATGGTGCCGGCACATTTTTAATGCCAGGAGAAATTATCATTGCAATAAATTTCGGAGAATGACAGAAAAGAAGAATGTCTGCTGTCGCATCCACGCTGGTAGACTGAGAAAGACGGAATAGTCTTAGTGAAAAGGAAACGTATTTTAGTTGGAGAGCTGTGAAGCGGTATTTCCGTTTCCGTTTAAAATGAGAATTGTAACGTGGGGAACGCAGCGACATTACAGGCGAATGCTTTTTCTCACCCTTAGAAATGTATCATCCTGAACACTTTTGTGTCGTTTTTTCAACCCTAAATTCACATTCACTTGTTCATTATGGGAAAGACTTTGCAAGGAAGGATTCACATGAGTAAATCGAAAAGAGAGTTATAAGAAGATTATTTTAATGACAAAAGATGTGGGGCAGGAGCTCTTACCAGTGGTCCTTGGATACCTTAGGGGTCCGGGGAAGCATTTCAAGGGATCCTTGAACTTGGATTGAAAAAAAAGTCCATTCATATTACCTGTGTTTTTACGATAAATAATTGTTTCTTTTTCTTTTTCACAAATGTCTGCAATAAAATAGATAGTACCTGCCACCGAGAAAACACCATTTTTTGCACTTTATGATGTACATTGAAAAGCATTTAACACGCAGGTGAAGAGACTGAAATATTTTGTGTATTAAAAGAATTTCGTGTTAAATGAAGTATCTAAAATAAATAAATAAACCCTATCCTCACCAATATTTTTGTTGTCGTTGTTTTATTTAAGTTTCGATAGTTACCATTTTTTTTTTTTAAAATCTGATTTTTTTTTTTTTTGCAGTGATTTTTTTTCCATAATCAAATTCTCGGCAAATTGTTCGATATCATCCATCGAAAAAAATAAACTAAAAAATATGGGTAACCGATATTTCATGTTAAACGCTTTTGTGTTAAGCGTTTTGTATATGTATTCTTTATTTAATATGTACTTCTTATTAATTGTATATGTATTTTTTATTTAATATAAACACAAATAATCTTTATACTGACTTTTTTATGGAATAAAACTTTATGAGAAACTCTTATATATAATAAATATTATTATTGATTTTTGGAACAATTATTTACAATACCTATCAATAACATTTATTAAAACTAATTAATAGTAATTTTAAAATATTATAAATTTTTACAGCAGTTATTAAATTTAATTAATAATATGCATTGTTATATTAATTGTTAAATTATTTATGAATTATTATTTAATAGACTAGCTACATTAATGTATTATATTTTTTATTATGTTAATAATTTTGTAATGTAACTCGTTGGTTTTCTTCGCATCTTTATTTATAATGTATTCTATATCTAAGAGCTTGAGAGAAGGGGTTTATTTGAGGGAAAGCTTATCTGAGAAAGGGTATGTGGTGTTCACTTTGCATGCAAAAGGGTTTCGAGGAGGGCAATAAGGATTAAGAACCCCTGAAATAAGAAGATAAGGTACTGTAAATTGTATCCGGGGTGTATACAGAATAAGAATCTCAAATTCACTTGGAACCAAATAATACGAATAGACAAAATATTTCTCAGATAAAGAGCCGGGCTGAGTCTAAGATATTTGTGGTGGCTTGTTTTAATCACATTTCTGCGATTCCGTTGGCCTCGACCGTTGTTGAAAGACCGTCTTTAAGACTTATTTATTAAGTAATCCTTCCGGGAGAAGCGTGCTCCAACTCAACTCACCGTTTACCAGAACATTATTATTCTGTTTACTTTTTGAAGGGATAAAAGACTTTGTTGCCCCACATCCCTCTTGAAGTCTTAGGAAACATCCAAAACATAGATAAAATATCCAACTGGACAAAGAGCAGAAGAGAGAAAATTCTTATCACTCGAATCATCTGAAAAATGATCATAACTCCTGAGCATTTACTCAAATTCTATTTACAGGATAATGCAATGTGTATTACCTGTAACCGTGTCAATGATTTGGAACATATTCTTTTTTTACAAGTAATAAATATACCTCCCACAGAAATCATCTCTGGAATATACTCAAGATAGATCCACAACACAATATTACTTTAAAAGATTTTTTGGAAACAATAGTAGAGCTAATACACAAGTGTTCAGAATATTCCTGCAGAAGTTGAAATATAATACTTTGATATCTACTGAATGAAAACCATCTTTTAAAAAGGATACTAGCCTTTGTTACTCTGCATCCTCCCCAAACCAAAAGAATCAATCAAAATATTTTGAAAAGAACTTCAGAACTAGTTATCAATGTCTTTTTTTCTTACGAATTTGTATACGAATTTATATTGCTGTAATTGAATAGGTTGTATTAATTGAAGAATGACTTTTATATTCACCGTAAAAATAAAATAAATATTTGCATATTTTACGTCTTGAAAAAGTTTCAGTTCATTATATTTCATCACTGAATAAGTGTTGGGAATTTTATCTGGAGTAGATTCCGTACAGACCGGAATTTCAAAATCTTTAGAATTTTAGAAAAATCTTAGAAAAATTTTTAGAATTTTTTTTTTGTATCAGAAACTACGAATAACAGTAAAAAAAGGTATATTTAATTTTGTAGACTTCTTTAAAAATAACTTTCTATAAATCATTTTATTCCAAGCATAGAATTATCAAACATACTATAAGAAACAACCAGTAAGAAATTCAAAAAATTTTATTCATTGCAAAAAATGTCATTGCATTTCAAATGCACATGACCATCATGAAAAATAAAAAAAGTTCAGAAAGAAGTTCAGAAGAACCAGAAAATTAATTTCATTTATCATCTTGCCCTGATTCTGAAATATTTTTTCCCTGAAAAATATAATTCGACGAACAGTCGATCAAAATATCAATTGAAGCATTATGCGTTTCATTTTTAATAACAATATATTTTTTTTTTCCATGGCTTTATTCAACTCAAAAATTGATGGGAAAATTGAAATAGTTAATTTTTTTATAACTTTTCGTGTTCTTCTTAAAAAACTAGAAAATTTCATGAGCATTTGGAGATGAAAATATTATTCAGGGTTTTAGCAATAAATTTAAAAAAAAAATGTTGGTTTTTTTTTAATGTATTGCTAAAATTTAAAAAGAAAGAAAAAAAAATTTGTTTTGTACATTTTTTACAGTCTGTACAACATTTCCGTTTAATAGATTAACCCATTGATTGTTTATTAACATCAAGCACTTAAAAAAGGATATCATAAACTTTTAATTATTTCTGAGAGATCCGAAATATCTGGATAAAATTTATATTCTGCACATTAATTGGTCCTTACGTACATAATGTTGTAAATTACAGCTACTAATGTTCATTTCTTTGGTTTTCATTAAACCATAGATTGAAGTAACTCGTAGTATGGAGAAGATAGAATTCTATCTGTTGAGTTCTACAACGACCTTCAAAGGTCAAGAAACTCTGGGAGAATTGTTTCACTCTGGTTGGTGACTATGTAGCGAAGTCTTAAGAATAACAAACACACACAAATTAAGTTTCTAATCTCGATTACTTTTAGTAATAATCGAAACTTAATGATACCTCGGAATAATAATTAAAACTTTACGATACTGAGAGCTACTTCAATCTATAGTTTCCTGAAACCAAACGAAGCAACATTAATAGCTGTAATTTAAATAACAATTAATATGAAGAATAAATTTTACCTGGATATCTCGGTTATTCCTTAGTAATAATTAAACTTTTATAATAACTTCACTTATAGAAGCAACTAGATGGCTATTGGCGACGGACTTCGTAACTTTGAGCATCGGTCGAATCCGTTTAATAGAATTCGTATCACAAAACAATTCCTTTCAAGACCAAACAAAAATAAGTTTATTTATTTCAGAGTTCTATTTAGATGGGAAAATGCCGATGAATCACTGTTCTCATGATTTAGAAATACCGTTATACTTCCAATATATAAAAATTCTTAGAATTTAATTTATTTACGAAAGGGAAATTTTAATAGGTAGGGGAAGGGGGAGGAATAACTAACTTTCGCATTCTTGATACTCTGAAACATCCCTTAAAATTCGATATGTTTTCAACTGATTCGAAAATCATAGTAAATTAAAAATTAATAAATTACAAACATTTCTTACTCATTAATCATCTAATTAAATTCTTCGATTATTAATGGCTGCTTCTGAGAGGGAAAAAGTCATCAGACATTGTGGTCAAAGGTGCTATGAAACAATTTTTTAAAATAGCAGATGCTGTAGGTCAAAGGTGTTTAGAAAATACTATTTTTTTACCTAACATTAAAAGAAATTTTTCACCCTAAGACACTTGGGAAGAAAACTTTTCGTGTATCTGATATTTGTTTTCCCATTTCTTATTTACATGGAATGAATTCTTTCTTACTTTTTTTTTCAAATTAAGACGCTTATTGTTGAACTACAGGTCAGTACAGCTATTTATAACTTGTCAAAAGGAATGAGAAGGCTGTGAGGTCAAATCGGAATGTATGTCTTAGGAATTTGGCGAGTTTAATGTCCGAAAATACTGACCACTCCTTCTTGTCTTTTACTTCTCAAAGAATAATTATTTATGTATTGCATCTTTGCCTTCCAATTCAACAGAATGGAGTATGAAAGTTATTAAAAATCTAGTTAAATCATTGGGTAATAATTGCGCGTTTCAAAATTTGATAGAAGTTTGTTATAACAAATATATTTATATGAACACCTCTGACTTACATACCTTTAGACAGATAGTTACACTTAATATTTAGACATGGGTGTAGAAACTGAAAAAGATATAAAATTTAATATTTTTCTCTAAATTTTTGATTACTTGTGAAAAATATCGCCTTTTTTGCATTTCGAGAAAAAGAGGAATTTTTCCAGCCAGTCCTCTCCTAAATGGGGTATTTTTACAAGTTTTTATTTAACTTACTACATTCAGATGAAGGTATGTAAAAAAAAGTATGTATCTACTTCCTATCATTCTATCTATCTAAAAATTTTCACACCCGTAGTGTAGCGGGGCTGATGTGAATTAAATCTGATCCATATCCCAAGTTTTCCCGTTGGTGGTATGGAAAAATTTTGAGAGGGAGGGGCCAGCTAAGGTGTCACTCACGTCATTTGTCTGGCCGCGGTAACCTAGTGGTCATGGTTTCGGATTCGTGGCCGGCGGTTTTCGTTCAGTCGCGGGTTCGAGCCTTGACCGCTAAAGACCCGCCGTGAAGCCGGGACTGATGCACGTTAAATCTGTTGGGGCCCAAAGTCCTCCCATTGGCGCAATCTGGAAGTTAGGAGGGGGGGCAGCTTAAGTGTCGTCCTCGTCACTTCACCGAGATTCAGAATTGTGAGGTCCGTTGCCAATGACCTCTTGTTGCTTCTAGTGCGATGTTAATAAAAAAAAACTAAAAAAACTTGCCTGAAGTTCAAAATTACGAGGTCCTTTTCCCGCAGCCCTAGTATTACTTCTCAGACCTACATTAACAAATAATGACACCCATCTAAATAATGACATCAAATCCCCCCCCCCATTGTTTAGTAAATTTGCGTATGAGCTTTTCATCGATTGAGTAAACAAATATCTATATGGTAAAGTCATGTTTTCCACATACACCAAAACTCCTCTCTTCGTGTTTAAGTATCAAATACACTAACTCATAGTTACGTGTTTTCCTTGAATCATCATATAATTAATTATCTTTATACATTTTGCGTTAAAGAAATTGGTATAACATAATTAGTTCTCCGAAGGAAATAAGTATATATATAAGGAACAAAAACAAGAAAATGTAAAAAAAAAATTCGAGCTTATTTATAATGGCAAAAGGAAAACTTTATCTCATCGCCCTTTTTATTCAGCATTTCCCGAGTAATATGAGAGTTTTGTGGAAATAACTACATTTTTACATTTTAATATTTTGTTTTCTACATACGTATTATGTTCAATAAAAATCAAAAGATAATTTTATTCCTTAAGGTATAAAATTATAAAATTCTATTAATTTGGGATGTATACTTCCTAAGTCTTAATAATCCACATTTCCCCTGCTTAAAAAAAAAAAAGTAAGTTTCAACAATCAAAATTTTTTTTTTTAAAAAAAATGTTCTTTTAACTCGGGAAAAAAAATTCAGTTGCGAAAACAATTTTGAAAGACTGCAGGCGAATTTTAGTTGCTTTTTTCCCCCATCTTTCGCTTTCTATAAAATACGATTTTTCTTTTATAAAAACACTCTCCTATGATTTTACTTCTGAAAATCGATAATCTTTTCCTAATAAACAGAGTTGATATCTATTTTCAAAATACCTGAAAAATATGAGCCAGAAAAAAACAAAACTTTCGACCTTAAAGCTCATTATTTTAAAAGCTCGAGTTTCATTTCTCTTTATAAGAACATTTTCTGCAATTATTTTTCCTTTCTTCGTAGAACAATCATGTATAGTCTATTTTGAGTGTAGACGTTCATAATAACAGGGTTTAGCAATACATGTCGAAATAATATCAGGTTTCCTACCTTCCTCAAACCCTAAGACAGTGAAATGGGAGAAAGGCTCCGATTTTCCAGAAAATTCGAAAGCAGAGACCGAAAGAGGTATTTTTACCCCATTAAAATCTTTTATATGTTTTTTTTATCAATATAACTTTTTCATAACACAGGGATATTTTTAAATCTAATACTTTTAAAGCTTAATTTGTTTTGAGTATTATTTATGCATTATTAAAGAGTCTCTCCATTATAGACCGCTATTCTTTTTCAGGCTTTCTTAGATACTTCTATGTAACAATATAGATTAAATTAAAGATTGCAACTAGGAATGACAAAAAACGTTCAATAACTTAGAATAACGTACTGAAACAAAATTTAATTTTGGAGAAAGAAATTTTCGGAAATCACCCTTAAGAGAAAATTAGAGCGTATTCTAAATTCTTTTTTTAAATGAAAAATAAATTTATTCTCTTTCTTACGAAGTTCCAAGCATTCTTTTAAATTAAAAAATTGCATCGGGAAAAGCTTTACAGGTCACGTTTTGTAGATTTAGGAAAATCAATGTAAATTTGCATTGTATTCAAACACTTTTTTGAAATCTTTTTAAATAATAAAACTATAAAAAAGTTATATTTTCTATGCCATATAATTGTATGACGAACTTATATTTATTATCACTCATTCCGAATGATTGCTTTTTAAATTTGAATTCCAGTATATCAGACGCCTATGAGTAAGTATACCAACAAATTATACAAGTATTTCAATAACAACGATGGGCCGCGGTAGCCTAGTGATCAAGGTCGTGGACTCGTGGCCGGCGGTTTTCGTTCAGTCGCGGGTTCGATCCTTGGCCGCCAAAGACCCGCCGTGTAGCCGGGGCTGATGCACATTAAATCTGTTCGGGGCCCAAAGTCCTCCTGTTGGCGTGGTGTGGATGTTAGGAGAGGGGGTGCCAGCTCAGGTGTCGTCCTCGTCACTTGACCGTGGTTCAAAATTACGAGGTCCATCGCCAATAGTCTTCGTTTTGCTTCTAATGCGACGTTAATAAAAACTAAACTCAATAACAACGATATGAATGAATGATGATGATGATTGTTTATTAACGTCGCTCTAAGAAGCAACACGGGGGCTATTTGCGACGGACCTCGTAGTAATTTTGAACTTCGGTTAAGTGACAAGAACGACACCTTAACTGACACATTTATCTTCAAACTTGCACATAGCGCCAACGGGAGGACTTAGGACCCCGAACGGATTGCACCCGCTACGCGGTGGGTTTTTAGTGGCATCAGGGATCGAATCCACGACTCGATGAAAGCCACCGGTCATGGATCCATGAACATGACCACTAGGTTACCGCGGCCACGACATTTCTTTAAAGGGGACCAGATCCCCTCCCCACTTCGCTATTAGATTGATTGATTGATTGAACAATTTTGCTGTTATTTGGGAAATATTTGTTACAACATTAATATGATTCATATTCTGTTTTCATTTAAGAGTTATCATTAGCTTTCAATGTGCTCAAAACATCTCTGCGTTTAGTTTTCAAAAAGTTGTTACAATAATATTGTAATTATAAAAATAACCCAAAAGTTATAATTTATAATTAATGACAAAAAAGAAACATACAACTATTACAAAATACCTCTGATTTTATAACAAGCCTTGAATTTATCCATTTAATGCTTCCGCATCATGTAAACAACAGACAGGACAATGAAAAATTAAAAGAACAATCAGCAATTGTGTTCATTTAACAAAAGTATAAAAAGTATATTATAACCTGCGTTATATATATATTATTACACATATGCAAAAATGCATCTGTAAGTGAAGAAGTCTTAAATATTTTGTAAAAACAAAAACGGAGAATACATACAACTTTAAAAAAAAAAAAAAAACTTTTATACATATACTATTTCATTATATTCGCACTTTTTTAACCATTTTTTGAATAGTGATAGTTTTTTTCAATCATTAAAGTGATTTTTGTCAGTTTTTCAATCGTGTTGGATCCCACAGATTTTAGTATGTAGAAATTTTTGTTCTTATAGTATCTTTATTATTTTCCTTAAATTAATTTTTGTAATTGATAAAAATTATATCGATCCTTAAATATTTTTAATGGGAGAAATAAGATTGATATAGCGTATTCTTTAGTTTATACCAAATTGGTAATTTAAAACTAAAGAAATTGTTTCTTTCTTTGCAATGACGATAGTGAAACTATTTTTTTCTTTGAAGATACATTTCAGAGTGATTCATTGAGTTTTGAGGAACGTGGAGCAATGAAGGCTATTATCCCTATTTATCTCAGTTGCCAATAGTTGCCTGAACATCTTTAACGCGATGACCCAAACAAACAAACAAACAAATCATATTATAAAATAAAAAAAAATAATATCCGTAATTTATTTTTGTATTGGAAGTAGAATTTTACTAAGCCAAAGTAGGAAGTAGCCATAAGTTTTTTAAATGGCTGCGGTAGTGGAGAGCCATGGTCGCGATACCGCGGCCTTTGTTGCTTCCGTCGAGTTGTGCATTCGAGCCATGATTCAACTAAAGACCCACTGTGTAGTGGGACTGATGCCTATTAAATCTACTGAGGGTTCATGTCCCCCCCAATGGCGTTGAGTGGAAGTTTGGAGAATGGGATGTCCATTCAGGTGCCGTCCTCTTCCCTCCCCCAAAGTTCAGAATTAAGAGCTCCGTCGCCAATAGCTTCAAGTTGCTTCATAGTACGATGTTAATAAAACGACCAATTTACCATTTCTTTTTTTATGTGAATTAATTCTTAATCATTTGTTGAGTACTATTCTAACACTACATTTAAACTCGATCAAATCAAATTGTGCACATCTTTGATGCCTTAGAAATTATTCCAAATTATCGCCGCAATCCACTGAACAGCTCAAATATAATACCAATTCAATAAAAATAAAGTGAAATTTTTTTTTTTTTTTTTTTTTTTAATTGACGTCTGTCTTCAATACCGAGTTCCAAGAAATAAACAATTGAGAAATTCTTTTTTTACAGAAAATCTCCGAGGAAGAAAATTCTCCTTAAAAGTGAATTTCTATTTCATATCGTATGCTGCACATCTTCGGATTTTTCTCAACAGACCAATGCCAATAGCCCCAGCTTTAACGTAACATTTTAATTCAACCAAAAGACGACCTTCAAATAAAAAAAAAAAAAAAAAAGAGCGATATCTGTCTTCACTACCGAGTTCCAAGAACTAAGGAAACAGAAAAATTCTTTTCTGATAGAAAATGCCCGCAAAAAAAAAGTGTCTATCTAAGCAGTTGGCAATCCTTCCGCGCTCGTCGAATGATAAAAGCCCGAGAAATCCCGCCATCCTCATTATTGAGTCCGAAGCTTTCTTTTCTTTTATCGTTTTAATGCATGTTCTCGGAGAGTAATCAACATTTATTAATGAGAATGAACATCCCAGCTGCTTCTCCGCGTAGCCGATATATCTACGTACAAGGCTTGCTTTTTTATCAATCGGAATCTAGACTTGCAAGGTAGCACGCTCTTTTGGAGCACGGCCAAAGTTCCCTTAATGTATTCAGGTAAAAAAGTGTATGACACTAAAAATCAACCATTTCCTTAATATCTCAACGGTCGTGAGCTCTGCTCAGCATAGAAATGAAGCAGCCAAAACAAGAAAAGATCTTTTTCTGCTGGGGAAAGATCAGTTGAGTTAATTTATAAAGTTGGTGAAAAAGAAGAAGACAAGGAAACGGGATCTAATCAAGAGATCGTCTCTCATTGGCTCAAAGCGTAGCAAATGTCACATGAATGGCATCGGGATTGAAAGATATTTGCGCGCAAGGTCGAACACTCAGGAAGCGCATCCGTTGGAAATGATTGCGCTGTACAGCCTGTGGCAAATCAGACTCAAGTAATTGGAGATTTCGGGAAAATACAATGGACAAAAGTTGGCAACGAGACAAAATTAGAATGGAAATCTTGTAAGAATCGGTTTATTAATATTAATGTTAAAGAATTGGCAGTTGAAGAAAATACCCCAATCGAGATGAAAGACAATTTCATCTTCCTCGTTCCGAAGAGATCTTGCAATACTTTTCGTTGATCAATTACGATTTGCCAATTGTGGCTTGTGTTTTTATTTTCCCCGTACACATATTACTCGCAGGGTCAAATATAACTATCGTGAAGCAGAGATTTTTATTTTTTCAAGTTTTTATTAACGTCGCACTGGAAGCAACACGAGGGCTATTGGCAACGGACCTCATAATTTTGAACCACGGTCAAGTGACGAGGACGATACTTGAGCTGGAGCCCCCTCTCCTAACTTCCACACCACACCAAAGGGAGGACTTTGGGCCCCGATAGATTTAACGTGCATCAGCCCCGGCTACACGGCGGGTCTTTAGAGGCCAAGGGTAGAACCCACGACTGAACGAAAACCGCCGGCCATGAATCCGACTCCTTAACCACTAGGTTACCGCGGCCGCTCGTGAAGCTGAGAAAGTAAGCGATACATATTAATTTTGTGTGTGTATGGATATGTTTTCTAACTTATAGCTCTTATTGTAATATATTATGTGTGTAGTTTGAATTACAATTTTCTAACTATTTTTATATGTAATATACACATTTGTTCATTTTTATAGAAATAAGTTTTCTGTTATGGGAAATTTTATGGTTGCGGTAGCCTAGTGGTTATGTTCACGAACTCTCGGTCGCCGTTGTTTTCATCAATTCGTGGGCTTAAGTCCTCATGTCACTTAAGGTCCACTTTGTAGCGGGGCTGATGCACATTAAATATGTCGAGGTCCAGAGTTCTCCTTGGCATGGTATGGAAGTTTGGAAAGGAGGGACCTCCTCAGGTGTTGTCCTCGTCACTTGACGGAGGTTTAAAAATACGAGATCTGCCTCAGTAGCCGTCGTGTTGCTTCTCTGTGCGACGTTAAAAAACAATCGTAATCATTGTATTTTTTTTTTTTAATATTTTGGGTTTCTGATGAATGACTATAAATTTTATATATACATTATTATTCTCAAGGTCAAATATCAGAATGCTTAAAAACGTAAACTGAAGAAAGTATGCAAGATGGAGAGATATTGGTATCTCTATAATTTATCAATTTTTTTGTATTACAATCCTCAATAAATTTATAAGTGACATGTATTACCATATTTTTAAAGCAAAAAGGTGAAAATTAAATTTTTTTTTATTATTATTACCATTGAAAATATTGATACTCGCAATAAAATATTATTGTATAGTCATTAATTTTACGATACTAACATTAACTTTACGATATGACATTCATTCGCTAAAAAAAATTGTATCATGCTTGAGTTTAACTCAATAAAAAAAAAGAAAAATGAATAAATGAGATAGAAGCTACTATAAAAAATTATTCTTCTTAGTTACAGTAAGAAAACAAGTTACTCGATTCCTTTTATTGGTGTAACAAAATTACTAAGGAATGCTTTCTGTTGTTGTTGTTGTGTGTGTGTGTCATATGTATAATAATAATAAAATTTATTTATTTAATTAATATTTTTTAATAAATATATGTGTGTGCAATTCCCACTTTTCATTCAAATGACAATACGCCTTACGCTTTAAATTGCCATCATATGATGACATTAGTAATCGAATTTTGAGAGAGAGAGAAAAATTCCCTCTCTCAAATTTCTAGACCACGCTAGAGTTATATATAGAGGAATAACATTTTTGAAAAAAAAATTGGAGCTCAGCCAGCGATTAAGTTGATATAAAAATCTTATATATCTTAGCTGCTTTGGTGTTTGATTTAAATAATTTTAAAATGTTTTGTACTTGCAAAATGTACTTTTATGATGTTGTTTTCATATATACGAGTATATATGATTTTTGTTCGTGATTTCCTTTTGAGAAAAGTAAAATAAAATAAATTCGCTGCATTAGCTGTCATCTTTATATGTAAGAATTCTTCAGCTTCTAAAATAACAGTTTCAATTCAGTTTAAGGTTATATTTGCTCTTTTTTCCCCTCTTTCAGCTGTTGAAGATCAAGGTCAGGCACAAGGGGAAGAATCTGGGGGTTAATCCCCTCCATTCTGGAAGAAATCAGCCAGTTATTATAAGCTACTGGATGAAAAAACATGCTTTCCCCTTTTACCCCCCCCTTTTCAAAAATCCTCTGCTTGGCTCTGTTGTACATAACTCACCCACGTGAACCACGCTTCTCTTTTTATTTTTTGAATATGAAATTACTTTCCTTTTTTTTTTTTTCTTCTTAAATTGAGAATGTTGAAGATTTCATCAGCCATAAATTGTTATTGATCTAGCTAACAGGAATTACAATCTTCGAACAAATGTATAATATTATACAATGCAATTATCTTCATTATCTACCGTTTCTTATATATCTGCAGGGAAAATGTCCTGAAATAACACCAGCTAGCTTAAAATTAAATAAATAAAACACTCATCTATATATTTTTATTTTTCTCTTTGAAATGTTTGGCACAATATATATTACAAATAAAAAAGTGGCCACCACTGCCAAGTGGTCATAGTCGCGAGCGTGAAGCTAGCGTTCTTTTCATCGAGTCGTAAGTTCAAGTCCTGATGCCACTAGAGACATGTATTATAGCGGGGTGGATGCACGTAAAATCGATCGAGGTTCCAATTTCTCCCGTTGCCGGACTGTGAGAGTTTAAAGAGTGGAATGCAAGCTCACCCACACATGTATCGTCCCCGTTCCTTGACCAAGGTTCAAAGTTACGAGATCTATCGCCAGAAGCTCTTAAGTTGTTTTAAGGTGTGGCGTTAAAAAACAATCAAACAATCAATACTAACAAAAAATCTAGTGAGTCTATGCTAAAAAGGCTATCTAATCCTTTTCATGAGATAAACACAAAATTTTAACAATAATCTTTTGAGTTAGAAAATTTCCTTAGAATTAACTACCCCCCCCAGGGGCTTATCTTCTTTTAGTAAGTTCGGGAATCATGACCCCGAGGTACCCTAATGATTGTTTTCCATTCCATGCAGTTGTCTTTGGTAAATACTGGAGACGCGTTCCCGGGATACTCTAGGATTCATTTTCCATTTTTGACCTTTTCCTTCTTGTCAACCATTTTTTCTCCTCTTCTTCAATCTTTTTTACGTCTAGATCACATTTACACATGGTTTGCCGCAGCATAGCTTGATTTGGCTCTTGCGCGTCATGGAACCCAACTTTCGCTCATTTACTTAGAATTATAATATTTACTGATGGAATTTCGAAACGTTTCGCAAGTTTTCTCTAATTTTTGTATTTTACGATAAACGTTTTCTTTAATGTTATTATATTTAGTTGATATTGTTAGCATGTTTAGAGTATAACCACCTTTTTTGCTCTATATCCCATAAAACCAATCAATCCATCAATCGCATGTTTACTTATCATTAACCATTGAAAATATTCATTCAGTTGCAATACTGATACCACCAATGGTTTCTAATACTTAAGGAAATTTAATAAATAAAAAAATTCCTCAAATCTTACATTTTACACAAAAGTGAGACAAATCATTTCATTTAAAAAGATTTACTGTACAAGAACTGCAATGGGGCAATGTTTTAAATCCGGTACTGTTTCTAGCTATTGGAGTCATCTGGTCAAACTATTAAAAGGTAAAAACATTGAAAATGATTTGATGAATATTCCTCGAATATTCATTTATTTTGCACGAATATAAAATCTTTAAAAACCTTAGACCCTCACACACACAACTGTTTCTTGATACAAATTTTACGTTCAAAACGTGGATAAATTTTATCACTCACAGATCGAGCTACATTTATTAAATAAAATATCAAATGACCAACAAAAATTAGTTTAACAGCCATAGTAAATCAGGAATTTTAGTTTCTAATAAAATTCAGTTTAAAATTTATTTTAAAAATTAACCTTTTTATTAATTTGGGTTTTCCTATTTTGGTTGCCATCGCTATCGCTTCACAACAAAACATAATACCTTAACTAAGAATACATTTCTTAACGAAAAAACATTCTAGAGTGCGTGACTTAATAAAACATTGAGAGGTATGATATTTAGAACATCAGTATACCCAATAAGATATATAGAATATGTGGCAGACATTTTAATATATTATTCCTTTCTGCTCTTGTATGAATTTATTTTTTATCATGCATACAGTTCCGTTTTTCTACATTATTTAAATGCTAAGAATATTTAATAGTTTTATATGTTAGAACGAAACTTGCACATTAAATGTTTCTAAAAAATTGCATGAATAAATGTGTTTGTGATATTAGTCATGCGATGTTCATATTCCAGTCTCCCTTCAATCCGGCATTCGATGGCCCGGAATATTCTATAATCAGGCAACAATCGAGCCATTCGCGTACGAAATATTTCGTGCGAATTCAGAATTTTGTTGACCTTGACCACCAGGCTGCAGTACGGCGCTGCTCGTACTTTCGCTCAGTGTTTATTGTAAACGGCAGTTTTTATTTCAATGCAGTGTTTATCGTTTTCAAATGGGTCACATATCTAGTTTACACAATATTACAACTGTGTACAGGCAGTGCACTGCACAGTAAAATATACTCGAAAACCATCAGGTTTCTTCAAGTGATAATAAAACATAACTATCATTGTGTGCTGTATTTTTCTTTTTTCTTTTTTTTTTTGTCGATACAAGAATATTCAATTAATGTTCAATGTTTGAATTTGATTTTGTAGTTTCCAGTATGAGAGAAACGAAATGCATTGTCGGATATTTATATTATTTACCAGTGGCGTACCCAGAAATTATTTGGGGGAGGGGGTGCATATCGTCATTGCCTTGATAGAAGCAATTTTTTTAGTTCAGCATTACCACACATTAAACACTTAAAAATACGCTACATCAATCTTATTTCTCCTATTTAAAACTGTTCACGTATTGATGAATATATATATATATATATATATATATATATATATATATATATATATATATATATATATTCAAGATATCAAACTAAAAAAATAAAGATCACATTTAAAGGAAAAAAAAAAAAAATCTACGAGAAGACAAAATCCCAACTAACCAGAACCGATAGAATCTAACATCATTGGAAAATGATAAAAATCACTTAAAGATAGAAAAAACGATGACAATATAAAATATGGTTGATTAGTTTATTTTTTTTATTAACGTCGCACTAGAAGCAACACGAGGGCTATTGGCGACGGACTTCGTAATTTTGAACCACGGTCAAGTGACGAGGACGACACCTAAGCTGGCACCACCTTTCCTAACTTCCACACCACACCAACGGGACTTTGGGCCCCGACAGATTTAACGTGCATCAGCCCCGGCTACACGGCGGGTCTTTGGCGGCCAAGGATCGAACCCACGACTGAACGAAAACCGCCGGCCACGAATCCGAAGTCATGACCAATAGGCTACCGCGGCCACTAAAATATGGTTGAAAAGAGAGTGTAATAATATGTATTGTATATGGTTGAGTGTAATAAAAGGAAATATTCTCTCTCTGTATATATATATAAAATTTTACGAAGTTATATTTATTCTCCGTTTTTGCTTTAACAAAATACTTAAGAATTCTTCACTTACTTGGAACTCTTCTTCACATAGTCCATTTAAGCGCATTTCTTCTGTACTGTTCCTCAAAGCAAAAAATAAATAAATGAAATAAAATAAAATTATAGCTTAAAATGATCTTTCAGCATGTGTATTACAGTAAATCTTATAAAAGGCAGGGGGATCAAAATTTTTAAAAGCTTGTGGATATTCTGGAAAATATCTGCGTTGCAATCTTGTAAAGCTGCGATCAAAATACTAGTACTACCATCTGACAAATCTGAAGAATTTCTTTCAGTGTTTCTAATTTATTTTCATCTGTGGATATGAGGTCATTCTCTGGTATGATTAAAATAATTAATGAACTCATAATTGTTTTGTGTTTTGTGAATCTTTCTTTATAAGATGTAAAATTACATCGCACGTACATCATCCCCAAAACTGTGTTTAAAAGTTGTTATTTTTAAATAAGATTCGGGTAATTCTGCTGGAATAAACGTTCTTTTGTTTAAATTTTAGAACATCTATAATATAACAAAAAAATTATCCTGAAATATTTCAATTTCAGAAAACATCTTGAGGGGTGGGGTGCATTTGTTCTTTTGCCTACCCCTTGTGTATGCCACTGTTATCTATCACAATCTGCGTAAACAAATGTTTTCCTTCATTTAACTTTTTATCTAGAGGGATTTATCTTTGGTACCTCGTTTTTTTTTTTTGCCTTCCCCTTGCTCCGTTTTGCCCTATAATGCTCAAAAATCGTTAATCCTGCATTGCTGAATTCTCGAACGAGCCGGATTAGAGAAAGCTTAATGTAATATTAAACTATTTTTTTTTTTTTTTTTTTTTTGTTGTTGTTTAAAAATTATTCCGAATTTGGGCATGATTCTTAACATTAGACGAAAACATTCGCGATAAAACCTTTTAAAATTTGACAGTAAACCTTTAAAAAAAATAGATAAATGATATTGCATACGCTTTCGGTGTTCAAAAAGAAAACGTTTTGTACGCAATTCGCTTTTAAAAAAAGACTCGAAAGTAAATTTAATTTTTACTCGAAAGTAAATTTAATTTTTACTCGAAAGTAAAATTTAATTTCTTAGCAGAAAATGAATTTTAACATTTTTCATAAAAACTAAACAAACGCATTGTGTCTAATAAATTTTTTATTTGAAGCCGAGTCTGCCTTTTTGGAACTACAAGAATTCTGTTTAAACCATTTACTGTAAAGAACGACTTCCGAAATTCAAAAATAAATCGTCGCATAGCTCCAACTAAAATATATTTCAAAAGCTAGCAAATAACACATCAAAACGCGCCTAAAAATATCCTAGTATATCTAATTTCGGAGTCTTTTACTTTGAAATCTACCAGAATCGGTTCAAAAACGTTTACGGTGATAAAAAAATATAGCTTCCGAAATTCAAAAATAAGTCGACACATAATTTGAGCTCCGTATATTTCAAAAATTGACAAATAGCACGTAAGAAAACTGGCTTAAAAATATTCATCGCATATCTTTCTAATTCCTTAGCACTTCCTCAAGAAAATCGAGCCTCTCAACGCTTCTATTTTCCCTCAATAAATAATCCGTTCGCGATAAATATTTGCCGCTAATCCTCTGGTTTATGGCACTGCTAATGAGAGATGGCTGAACACGTTAATTCAGCGTATGAGGTGTTTTGGGAGTGGGCATTTCCTGGATTGTGGAAAAATGTTGTAAGCATCCGGCGGTGTAGTGGTGCAGGTGGTGTTAGCGGAAGCCAGGCGCCACTGTACCAACTCCAGCGGAAGTGCTTTGGACAGCGGAAACAGCTGCTCAATGCATCTGCCACCTGGAATACTTGCAGTTGGCAGAGAACTCTTTCACTGGGCTTGCGCCGAAGAAATTACTTTAATAGGTGATCGGTAGATAGCATTTCAGATCTGGGCCTCTAACATTTGCTATATTATTTCACAAAATAGCGAAAATCGGGGTCTTAGTTATTATTTCGGATGCGTGACAGGTACTGAATTAAATCATATTAAAATTTGAGACTCCACGCGAAATAATAGTTGCTTTTAAGGATACCGGAGTATACGGAGAAATTGTGGTATAACCATATCTGAGACTCCTTGTTTATTTTTTTCAAATTATTAATAGAGCTTAGGTTTTTTTTTTATGTGCCTGCCAATATTTTATTTATTTTATAGAACAATAAAAGTAATTTTTGTAGTCAAAATGTTATTTTCTTTTTCATTCAATATGGGCGTGATTTTATTTATTTATTATTATTTTTTTATATATATATATTTGCATTTAGGTGTCATTTTAAAGAAAACTATTGCGCAAAATGGCTCAAATTTTTTATACTTTTATCAAGGGTATTTATGCATAAAGTGAATGTAAAATATTTATTCTCAAAGTAATACATAAGTTTTAAGAAATATTTTTTTGTATGAAACAGAGGGTAAAAAATTTAAACCTCACTAAAATTATATAAAGTTTTGTAATTTTTTCTAAGTAAATATATAGTAATATCATTTAAAAAAGTTGGTTCACTATATTTTGTGTATTGTTTTCTATATGAGAAGTAAATTTTTTTGTATATTTATGAAATATTATTTTTAAAAATGGTACATTAATTCATATATATCTGAAAACTCATGTCCATATTCAAATCAAAGGGAAAGAAAAACTTTTTTACTAAAAAAAAAAAACTTTTATAGTTCAAAAAAAGGATTAAAATATTATAAGGCCCAGAAAAATTATAAGCTCTACGAATAATTTTTAAAACATAAATATCACGAAAAGGAAGTCTTAAAATTGATATTTTATTTCCCTAGTATGTCTTGGTACCATTAATTTTGTTATGATATTGACAGTAGTTAAATTACTGGTGGAATATGTGACGACATTGTTACGTTATTTAGCAGAATTGAAAAAATAATAGTATTATATATTCTTTTCAATGAAATTAATTTAATACCAAATCCTCTTAAAGTTTGTTACTTTCTTTTTTATATCTGCTATACTACAGGCATTGGTAAAAGTCCTTCTTGTCATGTCCTAGACATTGTTTATCACATTTTAATTGTCTTCACAGTGTTTGATGATTATCACCTTACATTTCTTATTCTTCTGTTTTAAACTGGTCTGATTTGGTGGAGAAAACCATCACCGCACAATCTTTTTTGCATATTATTAAAAATTGGCTTTTTCAACATTACTTATAAATTTTATACCAATCTATTTTTGCTCTTTTTAAAAATCAGTCAAAGTCTTTTATTTGCGTTTCGAAATTAATGTGTTTTTAAAATTAAAAAAAAAAAAAAAAAATGGGGATATTTTCAACAAAGGTTTGGCTCTGCCTTGTCTAATTGGGTTCTTGCGCCATAAAATCCAACACATTACGCTCATTCACTCACTGCGATATTACAGTTCCACTTGATTCTATAATACGTGATGATATGTCACCAATTAAATTATTGTCACCGTTTAAGTCACTGTCACCTTTTAGGTCATTTTTTCACGTTACTGTTATATACGTTTATATTTCAAGTGTAAAAAAAACCTGCTAACCTGAGAAAATATTGTATTAGATCTTGTAATTTGAAAATAATAATTCGGCTCCTCTGAATCTGTGCAGTTTAACAAGATGTTTTTATATTTTTCTTTCAGTTGTTTGTTTATTATTAACTTCGCTTCTATTCATGGTGTTTCGAAACTCAAGGGCAAAAATATAAGGGATGATAGAAAGCATCTAATTCCGCAATTTTCATCAATGCGTGGTGGTGAGCAAGCATTGAACTACCAGACGGCGCTATAATGGAAAGCATAAAGCGCGAGTTTTCTTACACGTCATCATTTCTACAGTGGAATTCAGGAAGTCTATGGCCTTTTCCTGATCATTGTATGTCACCATGCTTCTTGAAATCCACGGTAGAAATGACGACGTATAAGAAAACTCGCGCTTTATGCTTTCCATTACAGCGCCGCAAACAATTCACCACCTATAGCCCTCGTGTTGCTTCTAGAGCGGGGTTAAAAAAACTAAACTAAAAAAAATTGTTCTCCACCTATGAAATGTACATTGAAAATTGTTTGTTTAGATGTTTTCTATCACCCTTTAAATTTTTGCTCGTGAGTTTCAGAACACCCTGTATGTCAGATGAAATTAATAAATCCTCGAACAGGATAAAAAATTATGACTTATCGAACAACATAAGCAATAAATCTTTCATAATAAAGATGAATGACGGATTTATAAAGAATATCTCAGCTATCTTATTTTTTAATAATTTATAAAGGATGGTGGGATTTATTTTTTGGCAATTTTTTTATTTCATCAGAAATGCTCTTTTTAAACTGTATATTATTCATCGTCAATTTTTTAATCTATTCTATCTATTTTAATTGAAATATTTTAACATGTGATTGGCACAATATGTCCCAGGAGGATTCAGTGTCAAAAATTCAAACCAACCATATCAACGTCGCTCTTAGAAGTAGCGCGAGGACTCTATTGGCGACGGACCTCGTAATTTTGAGCCTCAATCAAGTAACGAGAACGTAACCCGCGAGCGGGCACTTCCACTCCTAACCTCTACACTACGCTAATGGGAGGACTTTGAGCCATTACAGATTTAACGTGCATAAGCCCCGTTCTACTGTGAGTCTTCCATGGCATCAGGAGTCCTCCCGTTGGCGTGGTGTGGATGTTAGGAGAGGGGGGTGCCAGCTCAGGTGTCGTCCTCGTCACTTGACCGCGGTTCAAAATTACGAGGTCCGTCACCAATAGCCCTCGTGTTGCTTGTAGTGCGACGTTAATAAAAAACTAAACTAATCCATGGCATCTGGGCACCAACCCACGACTCGACGGAAACAACACCGGCCGAGAGATCACGCCCATGATCACTAGGCTACCAGGACCACATTTTCTTTCAGATGTCTGTAATAGAAAAATGACATAATCTACTTCAAACTATTGTTCATCTACGATGTATCGAGAAGACACTTATTCTTAGTAAGGTCTGAAAAATTAGTATGGTAATATTTTAATATTTATATACTCGTGATTTATGTGCATATACAATTACATGATTCATCAAATTAGAAAAAAATTGCGACATATGATAGAAAATAGAGAAAAAAGATGATCGTATTAAACTAAATACAAAGTTCCGTTAGAGATAATGATGTTTACATCGTATATGAGAGTGAAATCTGTCTATTTTGAGAATATTTCTATGAAAAATTTTATTTCTGAATAGTAACGATTTGTAATGAGACATACAGAAAATATATCTATAAGATACTTTTACTCAATAAATCCAGGAATAGCAGTTTCCGAAATAGAAACGCAAAGAATATATTTAAAGCGGTTTTCCCAGACTATTCTATTTATGTGTGCATATCAAAATATTTTTCTCAGAAAAAATTTATAAACATAATTTCAATTCTGGATATATTTAGAAACAAAATATTACATCTGTCATGAAATGACAGAAAAATGTTATTGTTCGCTAAAAAAAAGATATATATCCTCAAACTGGTTAATTTTTTCCCAAAATAAAATTCGTCCATTTTAAAAGAATATCTGTCTAAGAATATTTTTCTCTGAGAATAGAAATATATCTACATATAATAAAATTATAAAAAAGGACATTGGAGTTATTTTTTTACTAATGAATGAATAAATAAAGGCTCTCCCTCTCTCTCATCCGCACCCCCCCTCAAAAACATTTAGTGAATATTAAAATATTAATATCTATGAATGTGCTTAAATAGCTTTCCTGTAAAAAGTAGTTAATGCGCGGAACTTATTAAATTAATTAAAATCAAATTGAGTAGAAATACATTCTTTGAATTGACTGGTTGTTTACTAACGTCACTCTCAGAAGCAACACACAAAGGATATTGAAGTCGGATCTCGTAATTTTGAGTCACGGTTAGGCGATGAGAACGACATTTGAACTGGCACACCATTCTCTTAACTTCCACACTACCCCCAGGTGAGGACTTTGTTTCCACTGATTTAACTGCATCTGCCTTCTACACGGTGTGTCTTAAGAGAAATCCTTCCTCATTTTCATGGCCACGGTAGCCTAGAGGTCATGGTGGAGGACTTGCGGCCAGCGTTGTTTTCATCGAGTCGCGGATTCGAGTTTTGATGCCACTACAGACCCATCGTGTAGCCGGGGCAGATGCACGTTAAATCTGTTGAGCCCACCTGTTGACGTGATGGGGAAGTTTGGAGATGAAAGTGCCAGCTCATGTGTCGTCCTCATCACTTAACCGAGGTTCAGAATTGCGAGGACTTCCGACAATAGCTCTCGTGTTGTTTCTAAGTGCGACATTAATAATAATTAAAAAATAATAATAAATAAAGGTATAAGATAACTAAAAGATGGGAAAATAAAACCAAGTTATATCTCTTTAAAATTATCAAAAACTTCCAGAATCAGAGGCACAGCTATAAAGTTTTTAGTGCCGAAAGACTACTGAAGATTTCGCACCCCCACCCCCCCCAAATACCATGGAGAAGAGAAAAAAAATTATTAGAAATATATATATCAAATAATAGTATCTTAAGAAAAAAATAATATTTTTTCAAATTTTAAATAATTTATAAATATTTTAATTTTTAAAACACTTTTAGGCATATATTTTCACGGTTTCGCTACATTTTACGTCAAAATATCGTCGTAACAATGTCAAAAATGTTTCTGGTATGGAGTCAAGCATGTCAAAGAAGTGGAGGAGATAAATTATTGTATGTTGGGTATATAAAACTAATACGTACTTCGAAATCAAAAATAGACAAATATCATCGGAAAAAAAATATTCTCATACTGATGGAGTGATAAACTGAGTATGCAAATGTTTTCTGTTTATTTTTAGTGCATTTAAAAATGGGAACCTTTTTTAACTCAAAATTTTTTAGCATCAGTCGGGCTGCCTCTAGATGCTGCCCCTTAGGACTGATGTCCTCCCCTCCCGGAGCTGCGCCACTGCACTTAAATAGAATTCGAAAAACTAAGATCGTAAGTATAATTAGGTAGGACTCGCAATTGTGATTGCTTATAAACGTCGTACTGGGAAGCAACACGAGGGACCTCCTAATTTTCAAACTCGGTCGAGTGACGAGGACGATACCTGAGCTGGCACTTCTCTCTCCAAACTTCCCTACCACGCCAATGGGAGGATTTGGAGCCTCGAACAGATTTAACGTGCATCAGCCCCGCTACACGTTGGGTCATAATTGTCGTCAGGACTCGAACACGCGACTCGACAGAAAGAACGCGGTTGCGAATTCACGATCATAACTACTAGGCTACCGTGGCCTCAGGTAGTTGAACTAAGAAAATTATTAAATGAGATCTAATTTAAATTAAGCATTATTTTTTTATATATTGAATTCACGCTTTTCTATGTCTTGTACAAAATAAAATGAGATAGAGAGACGAAACTCAGATATTTTTGGAGTATTTTTCTTCGAGATAAGCTGTCAAAAATTGGAATTCAAGTTATAAAAAATATAGGTCTTTATATACAAAATATATCTCAAATATTCGCAAATTTCATGTTATGGACATAAAGAAAAGGACAAATATCTATATTTTTTATTATTTTCGAGAACAAATAAAAATATAATTTAATTTACTTCAGATTTCTTCATTGTCTCTATAACTTATGGCGGACGAAACGAAAACATCCTTTCCTGCACCCCTCATAACAAAAAAAAAATGAGAGAGAGAAAAAAGTTTTGGTGTTTTTATGCTTTCCAAGGCCACTGTGTAAGCCAGTAGCGGTTCTGTTTGATGTCCCTCATCCTCATTGCAATCATCGTCCACTTCAATGTTTTGTACAATTGCCTTGTGCTTGTATTTCAGCGACAATATCTTCTGGAGTTGGTGTGTCAGAAGTGATTCCATTACTGTTGACAGATACGGGGCTTTCAAAATCCTATCTCTCGTTTCCCAGTTTAGTGTAGGCTTAAATAAATCTAAGATTCTCGTTTCCCTCTTACTCACAGGATGAACAATTTAGAGAATGCAATTTCCGGAGATACGAGTAGATACGGGCTGAAAATAATTTTTCTAGTCGTGGGTGGTCAGCATTAACATCTCATTGTGATCATACTTAATAAAGTTTATGTTTACTTTAATTGTATTTTTAATAAATGCTGACCTCGTACTGCAAAATGTGATAGGTTTGTTTTTTTCAATCAACTAGAGAAAGATGAGGCATATTATTAGCGATTGACCCCACAACTGTCTAAGAAACGAATTTTGATTGTTTTATTAACATTGCACTGAGAAGCAGCGCGATGACTATTGGCGGCGGACCTTATAATTTTGAACCTCAGTCAAGTGACGAGTACGACACCTAAGCAGGCTTCATCTCCAAGCTTTTTGTTGAGTCGTGGGTTCGAGCTTGGATGCAGCTAAAGACTCACCATGTAGTCGGAGCTGATACAGGTTAAATCTGTAGAGGCTCAAAATTCTCCGGTTGGCGTGGTGGGGAAGTTAGGAGAGGGAGGAGCCAGTTCAAGTGTTGTCTTCGTCACCTGACAGAGATTCAAAATTACGAGGTCCGTCACTGATTGATTAATTGGTTTTATTAACATCGCACTAGAAGCAACACGAAGGCTATTGGCAAAGGACCTCGAAATTTTTATCTTAGGTCAAAAGACGAGTATGACATTTCATCAGGCACCCTCTCTCCAAACTTCCACACAATACCAATAGGAGGAATTTGAGCCTCAACAGATTTAACGAGCATCAACTCCAGCTACACATCCGGGTTTTTTTTGTGGCATCGAGGCTCGAACCCAAGACTCGACGAAAACCGCCAACGGTGAATCTGCGACCATGACCCCTAGGCCACCGCGGCCACAAGGTCCGTCGCCAATAGCCTTCATGTCACTACCAATGCGACGTTAATAAAACCAATCAATCATTCCTCTTCAAGTTTTCACACTTGCCAACGGGAGGACTTGGAACCTTGACTAGATTTAACTTGCATGAGCCTTGCTACACAGTGGGTCTTGTCTATTTATTGAAAACAACACTTGTGCTAGTATTTCCCTCTCCTAACTTACACACCCCACTACAGAATGACTTTATGGACTAGTTAGTGTAGCAACCCCCAATACACCTTACGATCTTTAATGGAATCATGACGGCTGGTGATTATCACGAGCTCATGGCCAACGTTCTTTTCATCGAGTCCTGGGTTCGAGTCCTAATGTCACTAAATGACCCATCGCGTTGCAAGGCTGATCCATGTAAAATCTGTCAGGGATTAAAGTACTCTCGTTGGCTTGCTGTCAAAGTTTGGAGAGTGGATTTCAGCCTAGATGTTTTTTTCACTTGACAGTGGTACAAAATTATGAGGACCATCGCCAACAGCTCTCATGTTATTTTTAAGTGCAACGTTAATAAACACATCAATGAATCATTTAATGGAATCAGGATTTGAACCCTCGGCTTGATTTGAATATCGCAGGCTGTGAACTCGAGTTGAATAAATAGATTTCGTTAGTAATTTTTTTTTCCTTTTGTGTAGTCCACTGAGTCAGTTATATAAAACCGTAGGTTATATAAGGTGAACAATTTCAGCTATCTACACGATTTTGCTAGTGTTCAACTTGCCATTAAAATTGCTGTCTCGCCTTTAAAATTGTTGGGCATTTGAAAACATGGCTTGGCATTACGATAGCTCAGTATATCTTTGGGGAATTTCTACAGCTAATATATGTATATGCACTATTCATATTTATTAAAAAGCGATACTTTATTTAGAAGTGTATCGCATTTAAGGTTGCCTTTATTTCTTGTCAAAGGCTCTGATTCAAACTCAGAACACATTTTCAGGTAAAAAAATGTATAAATGTTTAGACAAATTCGTAATGTTGTAGCACATACATCCATTAACTCTCTCTGTACTGTGTCTTAAAAACATTGCATAAACACGACCTGTTTTTGTTTTAATATGAAAAGCTATAAATCAATTTAGTGTCTCAATATAGATGAAATAAGGTACGTTTTTATACCGTAAAATATATATGTAAATTGAATCAGACAGAGTAATGAGTAGCATTAATAAATATGCTCTCTACAGCATAGAAGCGTCAGAAAATGGAATTCGTATAAAGGACTTTTCTATCTAATAAAGAGTTCCGAGACTGGTTCCTGGTTTGCAACATTATGCGAAGATATAGCCTTGAGCTTCTTTAGAGCGGTCTTATTCGATTATAAGTAAGTATGCCACTTTGAATTATTAATAAATTTATGCGGCCTTTTATATATATCGAAATAGCTCTCCATCCATGGTATATATAAAAAAAAAATCTGATACTTGACAAAAGCTCTTCTAACATTCTTAGAAATCTTATGATTAAAATTCACGTTCTGGTTATGTATGGGTCAAACAAAATGTTATTCCAAGAAAAACGTTTTGGGTCTTTCCCTATAATTTTTCCCTTTTGCCGATGGAACCCGCGGGTCGACTTGAACATAGCTGGCCGCGAGCTCATGACCGTGACCACTTGACAACCGCGGCCGTTGAAATGAGTTATTGATGATGGATCTAGTAATATGGAACCACGATCAAGTGATATTAGAACTATTTCTGCGTCTCCTGCTTCCCGCGTCATGACAGATGAGGACTGTAAGGTTTTGATTAATCAGATGTGATCCCCTCTCCTCTACCATTTCACGCGAGTCATACCTACCACTCACCACAATTAGACCCACCTCAATAATTTAAATTCTTGTGACCGCGGCAGCCAAATGGGATTGGTTCCGAGTTCATGGCTGGCCTTGTCTCCGTCAAGTTGGGTATTCTACTCTTGATATCACTAATGATCCGTCGTGTAGCTGGCTGATGCTCGCTACATCTGTCGAGAATCCAAGATGGTGTGGAAGTTTGGAGAGTGGGGTGCCAATTCAGGTGCTATCCTCGTTACTTGACCGAGACTTAAGATTATGAGACCTATCGCCCAAAGCTCCCGTGTTACTTCTAAGTGCAATATTAATAAGTTATCGATAAAAAGAATCCCATATTTCGTCATGAAAAGATTTTGAACTACAATAAAATTTAAGATGAAGCATGAAGATTATTCCCCAAGACAACGAAGCCGCAAGAGCCGAGTGGTTATGATCGCGGATTCATGCCCGGCCTTCTTTCAGTCGAGTTGTGGGCTTGAATTCTAATACCACTAAAGACCATTCGTGGTAACAAGAACGGGGATTTAGCTTGACAAATTTAACGCAACTAATACACGCTAAACCAGTCGAGGCTTAGTCCTACGCTAAGTCCTCTCGTTGAGATAGTGTGGAAATTAGGAGAGTGGCTATTCAGATGCCATCCTCGTCACTTGACCATGACTCAAAATTACGACATCCGTCGGCAATAGCTCCCAGGTAGCTTATTAATGCAACGTTAGCGAACAATATTTTATGTTTTAGTTTTTTATTAACGTCGCACTAGAAGCAACACGAGGGCTATTGGCGACGGACCTCGTAATTTTAACCACGGTCAAGTGACGAGGACGACACCTGAGCTGACACCCCCCTCTCCTAACATCCACACCACTCCAGTGGGAGGACTTTGGGCCCCGAATAGATTTAACGTTCATCAGCCCCGGCTACACGGCAGGTATTTGCGGCCAAGGATCGAACCCGCGACTGAACGAAAACCGCCAGCCGCTAGTCCACGACTTTGACCACTAGGCTACCGCGGCCCAATAGCGAACAATATATCCTTCCCTAACCATATCTTTCATGAAATTTGGATGATTCGAACACAATTTACCGGTGTTGCAGTCTCCTTTTCTATCTTTAATTCTCCTCTCTAAAATTAAATTTATAATATTTGATATTTTTTCTTTCCTTTTAATTAGTTTCTAAAAATGTGTAAAAAATAATCAAAACTTATTGAGATATATGTCAGAAAATCAAAAGTGAGGGCTTCGATTGGAATTAACCACAAAGAAACAATGCAAATAACTTTGAAACATGTTGATGATTTAAGAAAGATTAAAAACAATTTTAAATAATCGAAAGAAAAATAAATTTGAATGATTTATTTATTTGATTTTTACACACACACACACACAAAGATTGAATTATAGTTTTATACTACCAGATCAATTTTAATATATTTATGCAAAATCTTTGTTCAAGAACTTGACTTTTTTTTCAACTAACGTTGATTCAAAATACCTGATTTTTTTCAGGAATTGATTAAAATGTGTGTGGTTGTGAGAGAAAAATTCACTTTTTTCTAATCAATATTTGCTCCATCTAGTGTGAATTATATTTGGAATTATTACACTATTGTTGCTAAAAAATATTTCATGAAAAGACCTATTTTGACCGATGAAATGAAATATTTAAAAAATTGGGAAAATATTTACAGATCTTTTGTAGAAATTAACACATTTCACAAAGATTTGAATAACAGCAACATTTTCCGGTGAAACCCTTATAAAGTGAATGCAAAATTTCAAAACTTTTAAATAAAATTAAAAAGTTAAAATAAAAATTAAATAGAGGATTACCATCACGTTATTAAAATAGCTTTAAAATAACATTTATTCTATATTTTAACTGCAAGAAACTTCTGACTCTTAAACCTTTTAATTTAAAAGTATGATATCTTCTGGAAACATTTTCTCAGTAAAAATGTTTAGATTCCATTATAAGTTTTGACTTTAGTTTATAATGCATTAGTTACAGAATCCTTTTTTTCATACATGGTTAAGACAATGCATATGAAACTATTTTATAGCAGTTCTTTCAAGGTATATATATATATATATATATATAAGCTAAAATTTAAATTTGAAATTTTCAAACGGAAAGTTTTATTTCTAAGAAATGCCACGTGTTTCAGTAACATACTGATCTCAAAACACAGGTCAGAACAAATTTTTTTTTTTTATTTTGATTTCCCTCAATTGATGAGGTCGTGGAAGCCTAGTGGTTATGATCATGAACTCGCTGTCGGATTTGTGGTCGTGGTAGCCTAGTCGTCATGGTCACGGACTTGGGGCCGGCGGTTTTCGTTGAGTCGTGGGTGCCTTGATGCCACTAAAGATCCACCCGTGGTTGGTGTACATTAAATCTGTCGGGGACCAAATTCCTCCCGTTGGCGTGGTATGGAAGTTAGAAGTGCGGGGCCCCAGCTCAAGTGTCACTCACTCAACCGAGACTCAAAATTACGAGGTCCGTCTCCAATAGCCCACGTTAAATCCGTCGGGGCCCAAAGTCCTCCCGTTGGTGTGGTGTGGTGTGGAATTTAGGAGAGGGAGGTACCATCTCAAGTACCATCCTCGTCACTTGACCATGGTTCAAAATTACGAGGTCCGTTGCCAATAGCCCTCTCGTTGCTTCTAGTGCGATGTTAATAAAAACTAAACTAAAAAATAAAAAAAAAAATCTCCAACGTGCACTGGAGAGCTACGCATTTCACATCCTTCGCATATCTGGATGACCTGCGTCTACCCCAAAATTTGCATAATTTTCTGACCACCCCTTCTCGGTGTTGCATTTTCATTGCCACGCAGTGTATATTGTATTAAAACTAATTTTTTCAGAAATATCCGTTTCTTTATTTAGTTAAAAATCGAAAATATTGGAGTGAACAAATAATTATTTTTTTGCCAACTGTACGTATTATTTTAAGATCAAACTTTCTAAATTAATTTTTATTCATCAAAACCATGCAATAATGAAGTGCGAGAGAAAACTTCTCTCATATTATAATTATTGAAAATAATAATAGATTAGGGAGAAGCTAATGTGATAAAGAATTTTGCAATTTCAGGCAATTGAATGCTCTAAGCTTAAATTTTCAATTTTCTGTTAGTGTGTGTTTTGGTTATTTTTTAGTTATTGTTGTTAAATAATCTTTAGCCTCATCGAAAGAAATGTCCTCGTTTGTGGTAAGCACTGAAATATTTTTTCTGCTTCGGTAGCCTAGTGGTCACAGTAGCGGATTCGCTGTCGGCATTGTCTTCGTCAAGTAATGGACACGAGCCCTGATGCCGCTAACGACCCGCCGGCCGTACAGGGAGACTGATGCACGTGAAATCTGGTCGAAGACCGAAGTTCTCTCGTTGGCGTGGTGAGGAAGTTTGGAGAGAGAAGTGGTAGGTGTTGCTTCTCAGTGCGACGTCAATAAACAATCACTTCCCTGAAACATTTTATTGGTATATCCATTTCTCTATGATAATCCCTTGAGAATAGGACATGGTTATTGTTAATTATAATTTTTTAAAAAAAATTCCTATCTTTAAAATACAATGACCATGTTTGAGAATTTGAAAAATTTAAAAACGTGATTTTCACATATCATCCATTACACTTTCTTAAAAAAAAACTTGTTTTATCTGAACGAAAATTTAAAACAAGATGACTCTTTCTGTTTTTTAAGTTTTAAGTATAGGGTTGATTTAGCAAAAAAATTGTTGTGTATTTAAATGTTATACTTGAAAAAATGAGAAATCAGATATATGTATTTATCATCATCATCATTAGACTTATCAAAAATATATTAAGCAGTGTGGATCGAAGGGAATGCAGAAAAGAGAAATTAACATTTTCAATAAATAGATTCAAAAAAAGTTTATCCTCATACACGTTATATAAACATATACTGGACATTTCTAAATATAAACCGATTCATGTAGGGGTCGAGAGTATCTTTTTTCTCAAAAATATATCAAAAATTCAAATTTCTTGTAAAAGCAGAATTAGTAATTCGAGCTTCTAAAAAGTGTTGCATTAGTAACTAGTGCTAGGATGAATTTGTGTACGAAGAGGACCAATTCTAGCACGGAAAGCACTGAAAGTAATGATGGAATACATCCAGACATTCCAATGAGTGAAAGCAAATTTAAGGAATGATTCGAATCTTCGGATTTTAAAATATTCATATGTTTTTTTGCTTTCTTTTTACAGAAAAGTTGCATTCAAAGCACCTAAAATGTAAATTAGAAGATTAAAGTAATATTCCTCTTCCATTGTTATTTTATGTAAGCATTATCGACGTGGTTATTCCATTGTTATTTTATGTACGCATTATCTACGTGGTTATTCTATTGTTATTTCTAGTGTACGTTTTGATGCTTTTCCGTTAGCCGGGTGCAAATTTCGCCAACATGAAATTTTTCGTTCTGGCAACGACTCAGCAAACCTATAATATAAACACTTTTCCAAAAATAAAACAACTCATTTTCATAAAAAGAGTGATCATTTCATTTAGTATTATTTTCTTCATAAATCAAAAATGCATAAATGTAAGACATAACGTTCTATATTTGGCGATTTATCGCTTGTGCTTGGCAAACGTAAAAGTGCCTACGTTTTTTGGATCCGTATGAGAGCCGACCCCGTAATTTAGCTTAAACAGTTCTGAAAATTTTCGATTTATACTCGAAAATATACAGCAACTACTTTTTAATATTATTTTCTTCATTACTCAAGAACATCTGAAATATTTTAAATAAACAAATAAATATCGACTGGTAAAATTACAATGGTAGGAAATGTTACAGTCAAATTTAATAAAAAAGATAACCGATGATTATGTAATTAAAGTTCAATAACAGAGTTATACACGACATTCATATTAAAATTCAGCTTTTTTCCCTCGACGATTTTAAAGTTGTAAAAAGAATATTAAATCTTGCAAATTGCCAAAAAGAAAAAAAAAAATCCTTCAGAATCAACTTATTATTTATCAAATGCTTCTATGCTTTATGTTTGCTTGTATTTTCTTTCTAACAATATATAGTAACATCTGTCTTTCTATTTCTATCTGATACAGAAAAAGAAACTTGTTTTAGCATCTCCAGATGACAGTACATCTTTTTCAAAAAAAAAAAAAAAAATAATAGAGATATAATTTAAAAACTCTTAATTAAATTTTAAAAACTTGATGAATTAATTCTTATTAAATATTAAACTTCTAAAAAATTGAATTTTGGTTTTTAAATTTTAATTTTAAAAAATATTTATTTGTCTTACTAACAATAAAATTTATATAAGTTATTCATTTAATTAAAATTTATAACTTATAAAATATCCTGAATTCACTCTAACATGAAGCGAAATTACACTCTAAGCTCCTCAAAATGAGTAAAGGTATTTTTTTTAAAAATATATCTTATTAAACTATTAAAATGTTCATAAATTGTCAAACTAAAGAGGACTTAATTATTTACAACGCAGCAAAATCTTCCATTGCAATTCAATGAATGAAAGGTTAAAAAAAAATTATTAAATTTCGTAAAGCAATTAAAAAGAAATCAGAATATTTAACATTTTTTCCATCGTAATCGCTTCAACCTTAACCTCGGTCATGTAAATTTCCCTATGTCTCGATTTGTTTTCCTTCACTGTGATCTCTTTTACCGGCTGACCTATCACGTAAATTAATTGAGAGAAGAAAATCAAGCCGTTTTCAAGGACGTTTTTAACTTTAATAACAGAGAAAGTTACAGAGTGAACTGGATGATTTATGATGATGCGGTTTCTGAGGCACATTTCTTCCAAGAATCAACTTCATCCGTAGGCACACGCACCGGAGGAGCGTCAGGAAATGGTAGGAGTAAGCAGGCGTTTGCTATTCGTGGGCAGATTTGTTCTTTATGGGGTTTGAAGGGTTGAAAAGGGTTAAGAAACCCCTTTCCTCTGGTGAACCGGAAACAACAATTTTTCTCCGAAACACGCCCCTTTTAGACCAACTCTTTCCAATGGGCGTAGATCACAGCACCATGAAGAATTCCAACAACTAGTTAGTGGTCATGGGCATTTTTCTCCAGTTCAAAAGCTTTTCTTGGAACATTTTGCTGCTTTTGTTTGTAACATGGGAGGCTATCTCACCTGCCCATTCCGTGAGGAATGCGTTTTTGGTTTTTGTGATTTCACAGAGCTAGATGTTTTCTTTCTGTTTTGGTTTTTTCCTGGTGAATATTTCCTTTCCTTTTTTTTTTTTTTTTTTTTTAATATACGAAGGCTAAGGGCGACACTCGCCATGTCGCCCCCGCAAAATTCTAAAAATGAATTATTGTGACCTGTTTTGATTCTTTTCTTTCCGTGGAATTCGCTTCCTTTTCAACCTGTTGAGAAGGACTTAGAATTCAAGTCTTACTCTCTTGTTTAGTAATTTCGAGCGTGCAGTTTAGATTAACTAACAAGTACGTTTCTTACATTTGAGCGCGTATTTTTCTTTTTCTTTTGATTTAGGGCAGACAACCAATATAGCTCCTCAGCATTAATAAGTACACTGAGGTATGATCAAAAAAGGGAATGCCAAGTCACAAAGAAATTATTATTGCTGACAAGACCCAACTCGGTTGACTGAAATGACCTTGCTAGTTCCTATGACCTAACCAAAGAATTGGCGTCCAATTTAAAAGAAAACAAAAAAAAAAGTCATATTTTTTTCCGAAAACACTTAAGATTGTCGTAACTTTATAACAGAGGCCGCCAAACGTTTTTGATCATCGACCCCAAAAAATTTTAAAATTCCCTTATCAACCCTTCTTTATAAAAATGATAACAAAAGAAAAAACTTACATATTTCTTAAATAAAATAAATTATTTAGGAAACAGGTAAATTTTTTTTTCTATTTTAATCTTGACAAAATTAAATTTTTATATAAATCAATGAGAAGGATGTGCTTGATGAGATTCTTGGCTACATTAGGAACATTTGGCTCAAAATTTGTTAATTTCAGTCTTACTTCGTCTCGGAGTTCCATATTCCATTTATATCTCTTCTTTGTTAAAATAGAATTATTATGACTAAAGCCATATTCAACCATACATGAGCTTGGGAATGGAATTAAAAAGGGAAATGCCGTGTTACAAGTTTTGGATTTTTTTGCGTAATACTTATATACGTACACAATTTACTCACAGTTCAATTATTAAAAAGCATCTTTGCTTCAAGGTGAACTAATAATTCAATGACTCTATCTTGTAAATGACTGTCGTTATTTTCAACAGTCTATTCTGAGGTATCTATATTTTTAATATCTCCAAAGCGTTATTTAAAATCCTCACTTAATTTTTGGAGATTATTTGTATGTATTTCCAATTCTACATGGGAAATTTTCCAATTGTCCTAAATGTCAAAAGTATTGAAAGTCTTCATGTAAGAATGAAGACTTAAACAAGTTTAATTTATTTTGAAAGTTTAAAATAATTGTTCGTGCTTGAATTGATGTAATATCTTTTTCTTGGTGACGTGTTTGAATATCATTGAACTTAGCAATTACATCGGCCAAATAAGATTTTTTTTTTGCAATTCGTCACTTAAGGCTGGATTAATTTCAGTAAGAAATTCTGTAACTGTTTAAACTATTCAACAAGTTTTTATAAACATGCACCTCTTAACAACTATCTTATTTCGGTGTGTAATAATAATTGGTTTTATAGTTCATTTTTCTCGTAAAAAAGATAAATAATTATTTTAAAAAATTAAAAATTAAATTATTAAATAAACAATAATCTATTATAAAAGCTTTACTTACTATATTGTAATTATAAATGGGATTCCAAACGAAAACTGTAAATACTGCGTTGCTGTCCATAAATTTGCAATTGAATAGCAGTTGTATTCATTCATCGACTCCTTAGATAGGATTAACCCCTAATTATACTATATCGACCCCTGCTTTATAATAAAGTACAAAATTCTATCTTGGAACAATTTTGAAGGTAGACAAATTTTCCGAAATTTATTCACAGTAAAACCTCGTTAAGTCGTATTAATTTGGGCCAGAGCCTATCCGGGATATAGAAAATCTGGGTTAACCGAAAAATGGGGAATCTGAAAGGAAATAAAACATATTTACTGAAAATCCCATTTATATTGAACAAATCGAGAAGGAATCATATTTACAGAAGATAAAGTGTTTTACTATATGAATAACAGAAAAGCGTTCAAAATTGTTTCATTCCTTTTTTCATTTAGAAAATGTACCATTATACTAGTAATCATTAGTGATCAAAGACGTCTTTTGAAATATCAGACATAATATTTGTAAATCCCCTCCCCTCCTCTCATTCTTTTCCATTCATACATTAATGACTCTGAGAAGATTTCAGGAACGAAAATAATATTTCAAAATGCGTGAATGGAACAAATTTTAGTGCAGAAATTGACAAATTGCTTCTCAAATTTAGGGGGGGGGGGACACCACTTCAAGCAGACCGATCTGGTTCATTAGGAAATCTGAATTAAAGAGATCCGACTTGCGAGGTTCTAATGTATTGATTTATTGATTGTTCATAAACGTCACGCATAGAAGAAACTCGAGAGATATTGGCGACGAAACTCGTAATTCTGAACCTCGGTCAAGTGACAAGGGCGACACTTGAGCTGGCACTTCCCTGTCTAAACTTTCGCACTACAAAAATGGGATGATTATATGTTTCGACCGATTTAATATGAAGCAGCCCCACTACTCGCAATGAGTTAATGAAAGACCGGTTATTCTATGACTCGAAATGTTCTGTTCTGCCTGCCACGAGATCGTTCAAAAAGTACTTAGAAATTTCAAGAGATTGTGTTCGTATAATCGAAGGTTTGTTTATAGTAAACATCATGACTCACAGGACAGCTGTCTAAGTCTCATTTACTCGTATTTGAGATCATGACGCCTTTCATACCTCAAAAATTCATCGTTATAACTTTTCCGGGAGATGAGATCATCCTCGCCTTCTTTGGAGGGGATTCACCAGAAGCAATCCATTGTTCTGCTCGTTAATTAGTTTTCGGTGTAAAACGATGAATCCGTTTATCATCGATTGTGACAACACGACGCGGCAGCTATTACACTTTGATTTGGCAGCAAAGGACTACCAAATAAAAACTAACTTGTGATTTAATGATGCCATATGTCTTCAAATACAAATAATTTTGAACCACACTCCTAGTATTAAATGTTTCTATTCTAAAAAATATTTTAAAGGTAAGAATGCAAAATTTTTTTGATCTGTATTCTATGATGAGTAGTTTTTATTCTATGTTGCAATTTTTTCAGATTTTCCTTTTTTAAGAATTAATACAATAAGTTCTGAAAACTTCACTGTGATGAAATACAAAACTTTTATGTATAAATTAATCAATTTACTGATATTTGCACTATTGTTCCTCTTATTATAAAAGGATGTATCTTTTATGTACTTAACACATAACATATATACATAATACAGGTTTTATGTATCAGATATATAAACTGCTTCCGATTCATTTTTAATTTTTTCATGAAGCTCAAATTGGCCCAATAAGCGGTGGCCGCATAGCCTAGCGGTCATGGTCGCTGACACATGGCCGGCGGTTTTCGTCGGGTCGTGGGTTCGAGCCTTGATGCCACTGAAGACCCGCCATGTAGCCGGGGCTGATGCACGCTAAATCGGTCGAGACTCAAAGTTCTCCCATTGGCATGGTGTGGAAGAAAAGGAGAGGGAAGTGCCAGCTCAGGTGTCGTTCTCATCACTTGACTGAGGTTCAAAATTACGAGATCCATCGCCAACATCCCTCGAGTTGCTTCTTAGTGCGACGTTGGTAAACAATCACATAACATCACATGACCCAGTAAGTGCTCATTAATCCAGCATGTGATGGTTCGGCGCATTCTGTTATGCGGCACAAATCTAAACGTTAGCGGTAACCTTAGGATCATGGTTGCGGACAGAGATTGTAAGCGAGTTGTGGGTTCGCGCTTGATTGTACTAAAGACCAATCGGATAGCCGGGACTGATGCACGTTAAATCTGTCGAGGCTCCAAGTCCCCTCTTTGGCATGGTGTGGAACTTAGGAGAGGGGGTGACGCCTCAAGTGTCATCCTCATCATCTGACCGAGATTTAAAATTACGAGGTCCGTCCCCAATAGCCTCGTGTTGCTTTTAGTGCGACGTTAATAAAACCAAACTAAACTAGCCACATTTATCATTAAGGGTACCAGGATATCAACGGAATTCTGGAACATTAAATCTAAGACTCCTTGTTTTTGTGATTTATATCGTTGCAAATTATTAGTAGAGATTAGATTTTCTTGTGTGCCTAATAATGATATTTCAATCTTTCTATCGAACTATAAAAGTAATATGTTCATCATAAAGATTTTTTTTCCTCTCTCATTTTAATATGGACATGCTTTGCGTGATATATTGGCCTTTAGGTACCATTTTTAAAAATAATATTCCATAAATATACAAAATATTTTACTCGTCGTATAGAAAACTATACACAAAATACAGCGAACCTACTTTTTTTGTTGTTGATATTACTATATATTTGTTTGAAAAAATGATAGAAATTCGTAATTTTGAAAATTTTATTATTATTATTATTTTTCCTTTTTCATAAATAAAATTATTTTTAAAAATTTAGTTATTATTTCGTGAAAAAATACCTTAGGTTCACTATATGCATAAGTACCTTATATAGAAGCATAAGAAATATGGAACACCATAATGTGCAATAGTTTTCTTAAAAATGTAAATATATCTCGCAAAACATGTCCATATTCAAATAAGAGGATAAAAAAATCTTTATGGCGAAAAAATTACTTTTACAGTTCGATAGAAATAATGAAATATCTTAATAGGCACACACAAAAATCTAAGCTCTACTAATAATTTGCAAATATATATATCACAAAAACAAGGAATCTAAGATTTAATGTTCCAGAATTCCTCTGGTGTACTGGTAACCTTAAGAGAAGATGCATTCCGATACAACCCGCCTTAGTTTAGTTTTTATTAACGTCGCACTAGAAGCAACACGAGGGCTATTGGCGACGGACCTCATAATTTTGAACCTCGGTCAAGTGACGAGGACGACTCCTGAGCTGGCACCCTCTTCTCCTAACTTCCACACCACGCCAACGGGAGGACTTTGGGCCCCGACAGATTTAACGTGCATCAGCCCCGGCTACACGGTGGATCTTTTTCGGCTAAGGATCGAACCCGCGACTGAACGAAAACCGCCAGCCACGAATCCGAAGCCATGACCACAAGGTTACCGCTGCCCCATACAACCCGCCTATAATAAATAGTCACTCAAAAAAATAGTGAATTTGCTTTCATCTCATCATATTACTTCATTCCAAAATCTCTTGGAGATTTATTCCAATGACTTTTTGCAAATTCAATTATCCTTTTTCCGATTGAGCTTCGAAATATATGGTTTTTCTCTGGCCATACTCCCATGCTAGACAGCATTTTTGAGAACATTTCGCACAATTTCTTGGCAAACACTTTTACTGCCCGTTACATTCAGTTTTGTAGCGATAGTAATAGCAGAAAGATTTGGATTTATTTGAATTTTATAATTACTTTTTTTCTTCGGCCGTTCACGCTGGGTTTTACAGTAAAATCTTTCGTATCTGAAAAGTTACGTGTACTTTAATACTAGAATGATGTTTGTCAACAATTTCACCAATATAACGAAGAGAAATTTGCCCTCGTCTCTAAACTTTTTATTATCACAAACGCCTCATAGAAAGTGAAGATTTCCTTCCTTTTATTCGTAATATGAAGAGGGAAAATGTTTTATCACTTAACGTTCACTAAATACCAAATGAAAGCATCTGTCTTCATTTTGAACCCAGTTGTGTGACTCATTCAACCGAAAATCGGACTACTAATATGCAATTTTTTTCGATCGTTTTCTGTAAGCAAACTTTTTTTTAGTAGTTTTAAACTTTATCTTGAAAAAAAAAAATTATCTATTAAATTAAGTAATAATTAATTCAATTATTTTGCAGCGCTGCTTTGTTTATAATTATTGTAATTTTGGTAGCAAATTTAAATACCATACTTTTCTGAGAAATTTTTTTGTTAAAGTAGATTTATATTTTACTTAGCTACCGTACCCATACTTTTTTGATTGACTACATATCTTTTGTCAGAAAATAAATCGCATATCTGGGCCAATGATATACAAGAATTTGAATAAAAAATGTCAACCAATGTTTAACACCATCCACAAAACAGAAACACCAATCCCGTGTCCGAATAGCTACAGTTTTAATTACACGTCATCCTTCAAATTAGTAGACGATAACCCAGAGCTCCCGACTCTAAGGGAGTGGTCCCCCTCCTCTCCACTCTACCCCTCTTCCTTTCTCCAATAGGAACACCCCTTCCCCTTCCCTTGACTTTAACAAAGGCGTGACCATCAGAGTAAGCCGTGTTTGATAATAGCAGCAGGAAGCTGCTTCAAAGGAAGTCTATTGTGAAACTAATACTACACCCCACTCCCCCCATCTAGCCTGCATTAAGTACAACAATATTACTTCTTATGATATATTGCTTCTCTAGGGTAGAAAGTGTGTCCGGAGACTACTTAACTATCGTCTGCATTTGAGGGACACATTGTTATTTATTTTATTAAAGGGATATATTTATTGAACGTTTTTTTCCAGTTCCATTTACCTATTTTCTTTTTCCTTTATCTTCTTTTGGTTGTGTGTGATATTTTCTTCTCCTAAACCTTTTAGTAGGTTTTATGGTAAATTTGACTTTGCCCAACCTAGTACCGTTGGAGGGGATTTGTTTATAAGGGAGTGTAGACTTTTCCGGGTTGTAACAAAACAATTGAGGTAGGGGGGTTTCCCACTGTGATTCTTATCCGGTGGGAGATTGGGGATTTTTTTAAGTGTTGTTTTGGATGTAGTGGGGATGTTGAATTGAAGAAAATGAAACCGAAACTTCGTGATTTTGAAAAGTCGCAAGATGTTTTTAAGGATTAGGATTTATTGGGTGTTACCGTACTTATTGATTGATTGATTGTTTGGTTTTATGGGATAAAGAGCAGCAAAGGCTATTATCCCTTATCGCACCTAAATTTTGGTTGACTTTTTCTCATTCTTTCCACATCTTCTATAGTTCAAAATCGAATAAATATATATATTTTAAAAAATAATAAGAGTAATGTGTGTTGTCTATCAATACATCGGTTATTTTTAATATGATGTGAGTATGTCTGGAAAAAAAAATCAATTTTCTTTCCACCCCCTCTTTTCTCCAAAAGAACTCATATTTTTCTACTTTCTTCTCTTTTAAATGCAAGTAATAAACTGTTACAATGTTAATTGCTTTTGTGCGTGAATACACATAACAGTAATAGTTTCATCTCGCGTCAAGCCACGGTAGTGGCCATGGTCCCCGGCGCTGTTTCCGTTGAGTCGTGAGTTGGAATCCTATTTCCATAAAGCGGCCACAGTAGTCTAGGGGTCTTGGTCACGAGCTCATGCCTGGTGTTGTTTTTTTCAAGTCTTAGATTCAAGTCCTGATGCCACAGAAGACACGTTGTATAACGGGACTGATGTATGCTGAATCTCTCGAGATTCCAAGTCCTCGCGTTGGAATGGAGTGGAAGTTTGGAGAGGGAGGTGACAGCTCAGGTGTCGTCCTAGTTCTACCATGATTCAAAATTTTGGAGTCCTTCTCCGATAGCCCTCGCGTTGCTTCTTAGTACTACGTCAATCAACAGTCAACCGGTTAATATCCCATCACGATTGTTCTATGTTAAGAAAAAAATCGAGAAAGCGACACGCGTCCGGAATGAGCTGACAGAAGCCTTGCAGCACTGTTTTCAAAAATGGAAGATTCGGTTGTAGCGTTGTAGGGACAGAGGAAGTTGATAATTAGTAAATATGTGTGTATGACATCAAAATAAAATGTTTTTTTAGCGTCAGTCCTGATATTTAATAGCCACACCCAGTATATATAATTTGGTAAATCATGTACATAAATATTATAAACTTTTCCTTCGATATCTATTACTACATTATTCGTGAGGGTCTCCATTTATATAAAGAAGCATTTTTATATCATGCTTATAATGAATGAATTAAAAAGCTTAAAAATGGGGTTTTTTTTAAGTAAAATACGAGAAATATATAATTTATGAAAGCCTGATCTTCTTAACTAAGATAACTTGGTAATTATTCATGAATTAAGTACCATAGCTACTTACGTATATATGGGAGGAAATGAAGATTAACGCCTCAAGTGTTATAAATTATATGTGATTTTGCATTTAAAAGTTATTTGTATATCTTTTAGTCCATCTTTAAATAAAAACTTGATTTAAAAACGGTTTTTTTTTTACTTATATTTATTTAATTTTTTTAGTCAGAAAATTTAAGACAGGGGGGGAAATCATGTGTGTAAAATTTCAGCTCAATTGGACGCATAAGTACAAGACCCCCCCCCCCCTTCAAGTCCGTCACTACTTGAGTATTGTATTGTCATCGGAGTTATACGTGTATCCAAAATTTCAGCTCAAACGGATAATTAGAAGTGGGTTGAAACTTCTCAGTACATATTTTAGACTGGAAAGACATTTTTTTTTACTTACATGTGAATATAGCTTAGGCTTGTTATCAATACGGTTTAATAACTCGGCAATATTGGATTGTCAAAATAAAATTGTCCGTTTATCATTATTTCTGATTGGGCTAAATACTTTTCGGAGAATTTTTCTTTCACATATAAATAGTCTATCCTTCCCTGTTTAAATTAGAGTCCAGCATTCACTACCATACATACTAGAATTAGAGACATGACACATGAAATGTGAATAGTTTGCAAGTTATTTGGAATCACACAATAGAAAAAATTAGTTTAACGGAACCATTTAAGGACATTTTAATTCTGTATTCATTTTCAAATTTACTTATACGGTCGAAAACTTATTTTAGCTCTAGTGTTATTTTTCAGGGTTGCCTGAAAGAAGATTATTCACTTTCATGTGAATAGTTTGTAAGTAATTTAGAATAATCCAATTTAAAAATATTTGTAAGGAAATATGTTAGGAAAATTTTTAATTCCGTATACATTTTCAAATTTATACGGTCGCAGATTTATTTTAGAGCAAATGCTATTTGTCAGTGTTGTCTGAAAGAAGTTCGTATGTATAACACAGTGTCGCTTTCTTCTTATAGAATCTAAAAATATTTATGAAAGTATTTTTGGGACGGGGGATGTTTGGATCCTTTTAGATATCCATTGGCTAGAACAGTGTTCCACAGAGGGGGATATCCAAGTATTGCTTTCATTTCATTCTTTGGTGCAAAATGAAATCTAAAAACAATTTACCTTCTACGTGATAATATTTAATATTTGAGTCCTATTTTTGATTATATTTAATAGTATTTTTGTTTAAAAATTTAAGGATTTTTTTTTATTTTCGTGGTTATTATTAGATTATTTTCTTCCTTTTTTTTTTTTTTCTTCTGCATAATTTGCATGCCGATATTATTTCAAGACAGATACTAGTTTTTCTAAGATTTTCCTTTCTTTCTTCGAGATCTATTATTTAACTCATAGTTTAGAGGGGAGGGAGAATCTGCATATTCATCAAAATTACAGGTTTACATCTTTACTTATTTCCAAAACAATTCATAAATGTACCAAGAACCTCCCCTCCACACACTTTTGTATTTACAATTCCAAGAAAAATGAGTATTCGATACTTCAGATTTTAAATTAAAAGTTTAAATATATAGTTTTCCTTATCCATTTTTCAAAATAGAATAAATAAAAACTATTTAGTTTGAAAAGAAACGATTTGAAATTAGGGACAAATGTTAGATAATGACAAAGCGTGGAAAACATAATTGGTAAAAAATTGTGGCTTTTTCTTAAAATTATTCTAAATACTTATGGCTCCGTTTGAACCTTTCAAGCGACCATTTCATATCGAAAAAAAAATATATGTTCAAAACAACCTGCAGAACTAACATACTTTGAATTATAATAATACCCCCCACCCCCCCCCCCCCAAACCGATATTAATATACAACCATACCGGAATACAATTCTACTCACACTTTAAAAAAAAAAATATTTTATATAACTGCAACTTTTTTGTATTGCATAAATAATTTTAAAAATAATTAAACGACTTTTTATAAGTAAAATAATTTATTACTTTAATTTTTGTTCACTAACGTCTCTCTTCGAGCCAACACGAGGTTTATTGGCGACGGACCTCGCAATTTTGTACCTCATTCAAGTGATGAGAATGATACCTGAGCTGGCATCTCACTCTTCTAACTTCAACACCATCCCACCACGAGGATTTGGAGCCTCGGTAGATTTAACATGCATCATCCAAGCTACAAGATGAGGGCTTTAATGGCATCGGGCTTGAATTCACGATCTCTTGGCTGTTTCGGCTCCATTTATTACTGATATTGAAACTGTCTGCAATTGAAGAAAATAATGTACATATATCGCATTAAAGTTGTAGTAATGTACGGCAACAAATAAACATCTTAAGTACACAAAATTTTAAATGACATCCGAGAAAAAATTATAAATTAAAAAAACTAATATTAGAAGTCTAAAACAAAACAGGGGTGTGTAGAAATTTTTTTTTTTTCAATGGTAAATTTTTATAAAAAAAATGATACTGTCATAAATTTACCATTAAAAAATTTGATTTTATGAATTTTTTTTATTAAAACTGATTGATTAATTAAAACTTAATCGTTAAACCTTGTATGTCTTTTTTTTAGAAAGGTATAAAATAATGTAATTTTTAAAATTATGTTGACAGTAAGGTAAAAAGATAAATTTAAGAGAATATACGTAGTATCATTCAGGAAAAGTAAGGGAACAGAGTGCAAATATTCCGAGCTTAAGCTTATTCCG